>JAOBRD020540055.1:0-16699 GCA_027575215.2 Hydrozoanthus sils | reverse complement strand
TTAGATAGATACATTGTAGCTGAAAAGCCCAGCTAATGGGAGCTTCAATAAAGATATGTATGTATGTATGTATGTATGTATGTAAACTAGCAAAAGCAATTGAAACGTCGCGTTCATTTAGTTATGGCCGAAACCGTGAGGCAATCGAACAAGTATCGTTTTAGAATAAACTCTGTAAAAATTATTTTGAAAACGACATACTTAATTAATTTTACTTCACTGCCGCTTTAATAACCATTTTGTTTGTGTCTAGTCCAACTGCGGTTTTTTTCTTTCCTGCGATAACCAGTGATAGACAACGTCAAGTCCCTTGACCAGTTAGTTACTAGTTAGATTTATCATTTCTTACGTTCTGCATCAATGCTTATTTATAGAAATTTGCTCTCTATGGCAAAAAGTTTGAAATAGAAAGATGTGTTTTTGTTTGTTTTAGACCAACGTGTTCAAGCAGTCAGTACAAGAACTGGAATCCACCTTTACATCAGCAACGAAAACCCACGAGTAAGTCTCGTATTGCACATAGTAAACACCCAGAAATGTTCAAGAATTACCCTCAGATAAGAAAACAGCCAATGTACAGCAGGTCTTTACTCTTAAACTAAGCTCGAGGGTCAAGCCCTTGGGAGGTTTATAGTGGCGGAAATATTTTTACGTCATATCTCGTAGGCGAAATGATTTGAACACTTTTCCCAATTCGCTTAGATCCAGACCTAGTGTTTTAAATAAATAAGGAATAGTATACGTACTAGAAAGAAGGACCTGATCACATTTTCCATTACTCCTTCACATAATATTGTTTGTTTCATCCACCCTTTTCCCTCCGTCTTTTTTTTACCTCCACCCTATCACGACAACCTATTGTTTCCCTCCGCCTCCCTTCTTTTCACCCCCTTTACCCTCTTTCTCCTTCATCTGTTTCTCCCGCCACCCCCTCGATCTTTTGTCTTTTCCCTCTTCCCCTTCCCTCTAATGTTGGGTTTAGTTATCTATGGATATGCTTCTCAGTATTTTTCACAGTTTCAAAGTTAATGCGTTGCTAGCGTATGAGCAGCGCAAAGGAACTTATAAAAGGGTGATAAGATAAGCCACCTTAGAAGTGTGATTTTAATGTTTTGTAGGCTCCTTGTAATTCAGGACCAAGTAACTGGACGAGTTGAACAAGTAAGTAACTATATTTTCAGTAACTTTGTTAAAGTTCCCTTATTTGTCTAGCTTACTATTTGGCTCTGAAAAACTTTCCTATCATTTAAAGTGCAACACGTAGAGAGTCCCCCTATTTTTTTTTTTGCCCCGTTTCTTTTAAACAGATAATTTATTCAGGTTGTAAGTTCCTAATTGATAGTATATTAGTTGGTGTCTACTAATATAACAATATTATTAAACAACCCCAAGTATCTTTGGTATGTTTGTTTTACAGTAGAATCTATTTACGGACCTTATAGGTTTAATTTGAGTCAAATTTTATATTCTAATTTTTCTTAGTACATGGACGTCATTCGTTCATCACTGAGGAAGTTTCGTCAAGATTTGGATGTAATGCTCAGTAACTTGAGAAACTCCAACGCTCGATTCAGAAAAACGTTCAAGTGAGTGTTAATCGTTGTTCAAGTTGTAGATTATGTTCTGCAGTGGCTGCTTGCATCATTGTTGAAACTGTTGCCTGAGCAACGAGGCTTAGAAAATTGATCGAACTTCTGTTTCCTCTACGTCTTTTTTGATCTCCTATTAGAGTATTGTTGTGTTCGACGAAGGAGAATGATTTATAATCTTATCTTCCGTTAAACGATTTTCGTCTAGGTGGCTGACACATAACGCCTCGATTCTATGATGTCTTGACCGTGGTGACATGGTGACTAACGCGGCCCATGCATGTATAAACAAATGCACGCTAAAACCAATTTCTAGTAAAAATACTCGACAATTTAAAAAAATCCGAATGTATGTAAGGTATATTAGGAAGAAAAGAAATCCTGTAACTTTGGTGAAATTCTGTTGTGAAATCACTAGGGTCTTCTAAGTTTCCCCTTTTTTCAGTCGCTAGGATCCTCTAAATTTTCCCCCCATTGTCAAGCGCTAGGTCTTCTAAGTTTCCCCTTTTTGTCAACCACTAGGGTCTTCTCTGAAGGAGGAAACTTCTCAACGTATGAAATTGATGAGTACAGGAAGAAGTTGGTAAGAGAAATTAATCATTTCCCGTTGTCAGTTTGACTGTTATAATGAAAACTTTAATGAGTGGTCGTTATGATGGTTTATCTGTATTTTTAAACTTTCTATCAGCTGGCATAATCTTTTAAGGTTTACGCTAGTTGTTAGAAATTTTGAAAAAGATATACTGCTAAAATGACCACGGCATTACTGTATGTTTTCTATAGGACGCGTTTGTTTGAAACCCATTTCACGAAGTTGGGTATGCTGCCTCCGAATCCTGAGGTCCCTGGTTCGATTCCCGGCCTGATCGAGGGTTAAATATTCGGGTGATCCTCTTTCCTGCAAAAGGCCACTCAGCTTTCCATCCTTTCGGGGTCGCTAAAATGAATACCGGCAAAAAAATACCGCTTTGAAGCGGCTGCCTGAGGCGCCTATATATGCTTCCAGTCCGCTGGGGGTAAACTGATCATTGTAAAGCGCCTTTGAGCATTAATATGGAAAGGCGCTTTATAAATGCTTTGTGTACACTTTACCATTGCTTTCTGTCGAAGTTTGTGTTTAGTAGAAATCGAGTTCAAGGTTTTTGATGTTGAATGTTCTTACTGGTAAATACAACCAGGAACGCATGGCAAACAAGATTGATACATCTGAAGGGTCATTCATGGCTGAACTAGAAGGAATGGAGTCCAAAAGGCTTGAGGCCGCAACAGAGTATGCCGGCAAATTGGAAGATAGGTAAGTGTGATTTGTTTTTCTGTATTAATGATATACATAACAAAATTTCTCGATTCTAATTGGCTGACAGCATTTCTGTTTTTTTTGTAAATATAGGGTAAAAAGTGTTATTTCAGTGCAAAAACTCGGTTTTGACTGGCTAAGAAACGATATAAGTCCATAAGAATCAATCAAATATTTGCTTTCGACTTCGCGGTACTAATTTGCGGTCACGTGTTTTCGAACGGGCTTTTGCAATTTTGGTAACCCTACAGGCTCATGCAATTTTACTACTTCTTAAGAGACCCACTTATGCAAGTTATTTCCAAATTAAACGCGAAAAGTGGTGTGTTTTTACCTATACGAACACGTAGAAGGCACTAAAGACAATGTTGGTTTAAATTGTTGACATGCCCTACATTGGAAAAATATATCGGAATATGCTCTGGGGACGAATTGACGTTAGAGTACAACCAGTACTGGTCGTCTTGGGAGAGGGTATCCTGGCATCATGAATGCTATTTCTGAACACCCCCTACTTAAAGATATGCTAGTCGGAGTACCTTGTTATTTTTTGGTGCTTGGTTAAATATTGATGAACCTGGGCGGAGCCCAAAAAACGGTAAGCCCTAATCCAGACTTAATTACCATGACAACCGATAGATTTTGTTAAGAGTTAACCTAGGTTTATCGCTAATCAACCCTTGAACAACTGGGCCTTGGTTAGATTAAGTAGTTAAGACCACTGCAATTGCTTTTCCAGGTTCAAGCATCACCTCTTTGACCTGACATTTATGGAGAAGGTCACACGCTGGCTCACCAATACACAGGTCAAGGTCAAGGGCGAAGTGAGTGATAATGGCCTGTGGTTTTTCACTTCTTTGTAAGATTATCATTCCGTCTCTGCACTTGCAAGTTCTTGTCATGAAATTGATAACCCTCTCAAATTATTATTCTTAGTTTGTGCTTCCTATAAAAAATAGCCCCAAGATCTTAAATATATAATAACTGTAACAGAAAACAAATGTGGCGTGTTTGGTTTCAGTAATCAATCAAATCAATCAAGATTTTAGACATTGAGAAGATGAATTTTACTCTCCTAGACAAGATACTAATCCATTGTCAGCTAGCCCCAAGAGATTGGTACTCGTTTTTATAGCTTTGCCAACTGGAACAAGGCGGGCAAAGTGTCTTGCTGAGTGACACAACACAGTGGTCTGATCAGGTCTTAAACTGGCGATCCTAGTATTACAAACAAACACGCTAACCGCTCGGTCAGAAAAAGTTAGTAAAAAACATTTTCTAACCCCCTTTTAAATGTCTTACTGCTTAAGATCACGGATTTTGTTTGTTTTAGGTGTCTTTTAGCAATTCACAAGCCAAAAAGCTCGCCCAGTACTTAGCGATGTTTGAACGTCATATCGACGCAGTAGAGAGGCCCAATGTAGACAAAGAAGTAAGTTGAGTGAATATCTTTGATCCAGTTATAAACTGCAAAGACTTGTTCTTTAGAAGTCCATCTAATCCAAGACGACCCCAGGAAAATCAAGACATTCAATTTTATTTGTCACAGTACCAGACTAAAATGATTTTTAAAGTGCTTTTTGACACTTAAATAATTTTTTGACAGCTAAAGATAAACAATAATCAGAATTTTCGGGAAATCTGATAAAAGTCGCTAAATTACAACTATTTGGAGTTATTTTCGCGCTGATCTTTTGGTCGTCTTTATTTCTCGACCCAATACTACATTGTTTCCATTAAATTCGCGTTAATTTCCAATGCCTTAATTTCCAGGGTGTTAATTTTCCTGCCTCACAATTTCCTCTCCTGTTGACAGCCTGGATATTCGGAGTTTCCTATTGCAGTTGCTTAGCTTGCCTACCTTTCAGCAAAGATTTCTTCAAAATACAATTCTTTTCTACCATGCTAAGAAGTACTGCTAACCATGGTTTGCACTTCTCCTGGATTTCCTGGAAAACTCCTGGAATTTTGAAAATTTATTCCATGGCCCTAGAAAATTCCTGGAAAAAAAGGGGATTCTGTGATACTCCTGGCAAACTCCAGGAAGTTTAATGGAAAATGCTTCAATTTATAACTAACAAACCAAAAACCTACCAAAGCATCAAACCTTCCAACTGTATTTTTGTATTTTATGTAGACTCGATTTCAGAATTTTTTTTAGATTTGAGTAAGTAAACTTGAAATTGTTTTGGTAATTGTTGAAAGAGCATTAGGGATTGGGGCCAAGAAAAGTTGTTTTGCTACCCTGGAAAGCTCCTTGAAATCTCTTAGAATTGTAATTTCATCAGCCAGTACAAACCATTTCCTACTGATTTACCTTGAAGTAGTAAGAGTAGCTACTAAAGCTGGTTTTACTATCTTTCTGATGTTTGTGCAGCAAGTGACCGCCCGTGAGGTCCAAGCAAGCCTCATGCCTATCTTACAAACATTTCACGACCGGTGTTTGTACCTGAACTGCTTGCTAAAGGAAGCCACGCCCAGTTTATCTGTACTTCAAACCAGTCTCCGTACGGTCGGGTTTGCTCCACCAGATGAAAACCAAGAAAACAAAAGCACATCTGACAAGAACAAAAAACCTCCTCTTAAGTAAGCCACCCTCAAAAGGTTTCTCTTGTAAAATTGTGTTGCTAGAATTAATTATAGTTCATTGTGACTGCTACTATTGTAGCCGAGATTCACAAGACTGGCTTAATTAAAGAATTTTCTTTTGTCGGAACCCCTTATTTTTTAGATACTATTGTCACATTTGGCCTTTTAAGAAATCTCTCAAGTACGACCCTCTCAAGAGGTTCCTCTTGTAGAGTTGTGTTTCTAAGATCAGTTAGAGATTATCGTGATTACTAACATGTAGCCGAGACTCACAAGATTGGCTTAATTCAAGAATCTTCTCTTGTTGGACCCGTTTATTTTTATAATACTATCGACACAATTTAAATCTGGCAAATCAGGTTCAAGAATTATCCTATGTGTCAGTCACCTTCTTTCAATAAGTGTTCTTAAACCTTTTTCTTTTTCACTTCATTCACTCTTTGCTATTTCAAACCAGACAGAAACTTGAATCTCCGGACACAACACGAGACATTAATTTTTTTGAGTATTGCCAAATTTGGCTTCTTAAGAAACCTCTCCAACAAAATACCGTTGTTCCTCTTTTAGAGTTGTGTTTCTAAAATCAGTTAGAGATCATTATGATTATTAACATTGTAGCTGACATTTACAAGACTGATTTAATTAAAGAATCTTTTCTTGTTGGAGCTGTTTTTATTTACTTGATGCTGTTGACTCATTTGGCTTCTTAAAAAACCTCTCAAGCAAGATACTCTCGTTCTTCTTGTAGAGTTTTGTTGCTAAAATCCGTTAGAGATCATCATAATTACTAGCATGTAGCCGAAACTCACAAGACTGGCTTAATTTAAGAATCTTCTCTTGATGGACCCGTTTATTTTTATAATACTATCGACATAATATAAATCTGACAAATCAGGTACAAGAATTATCCTATGTGTCAGTCACCTTCTTTCTAATAGTGTTCCTAAACCATTTTCTTTTTCACTTCATTAACTCTTTGCTATTTCAAACCAGACAGAAACTCGAATCTCCGGACACAACACGAGAAGAAAACGAGCTGTCCTATTGTTCAGACTCTAGTGAGAACACTTCTGTAACGGCATTGTCTTCACATGGCTCTCGGGGCAGCTTTGTAACTTCTCTTCAGCGGTGGCCGTGGCTGAAATACAGCTTTCACAACACATTCCCTAGTCCTTCTCTTAAGAAAGAGCTTGTGCTTCTTAGTTCTCTTGCTGATCTAACAGATACAGTTGCAGTTGACAAGAAGTATGCATATTTCTTCCTTCGCTTTTAGTAGCAATACCCTACATCTCTTGTGGGTGGTTCTTGTCTATTTTTAATTTTGAAGATAAAGAATAGGTTTTTGATGTCATTATTCGGAGCTTTTAGTTTAAATACAGTTTTACTGCACCGATTTCCACTTTCCTTCTTCCTACTCTTTATTTTTCTCAGTCAACGGGTCTTATCTTATAAATGGTTGGTGTGCATTTTTTCCTTCTTATCTTCTTATGAACTGTATCCCGTGTTTGGGTGAGGCTTTACTGTTTACTTTTTGTTATAACAAAGGAAGCACTGTTGGTATTTTTGAGGTATCGTTGGTTTTAGAAATTGTGACGTACTCTCTACTGCTGCTTTCATGCACGCGTGTACTATAGGTTATTTCTTCTTTAAACTGAATTGGGGATTCTGCCTCTTAAAGACTTTTTTAATAAATATACTTTGAAATTAAGTTAATACGAGAGTTTTATTTTTTAATTTACATTTATATCTAGAAAACATAGTCTGAAGATGACCGTTGGATGATGGCCGAAATGTTCTACACCAGCATCAAAAATGGAGTGACTTCTCTTATTAACTTTTATAGTACAATTTTATGCCAAAATTGATATATAAAACATACTTTTTAAATGAAACTGGTTCGCGTCTTAAATAGGCCAAAGAAATTAACCAAGAAGAAACTTTCCAAGTTATCCTCAAAGGATCAAATGCCAACAGTGGACGAAAATGGTTACCCTTCTGGAAAACCTAAAACCTCTCGTAAGTAAACAACACTAGAACCATAAAACGCCTGCATATTTTACCTAGAAATTGCCAAGCAGCCCTCTCTCGTTACAAGAAAGAGCAAACAGAAGAAACAATTCAAGAACATATAATAGCAATATGTGCTTTTCCAATACACCTTTCCAACTATTGCAAAGTGTTCAAAACGATGTAATTGTAGAAATTAGTTTTGTTCAAGGAATGGTTTTTTTGATGAATTTCTTGCTGATGGGTCATTTGACATGTCGCTAGACAACTGATGATGACATTTGACATGTCGCTAGACAACTGACAATAGTGAATTCACTGATTTCTCTAGTGAACAGATGGCTCAGTTGACAGATAGATAAGTAGACTGGTTTGAAATGACAATTGTAATTTTTTGGTTTTTATGCAGACGATTAAAAGATAAAATTGGGCCACTATGTGTTTGATGATATGAAGTATTCGCACTCACATATGTTTCAAATATTTTAACGAGTTTAGAATAACATACAACAATTATAAAAGTGTAGAAAAAATTCTTACTATCATTTGTTGCTGAATAAAATAAGGTGGCATTATGAGACTAGAGTTTTAGTTCGAGCTATTCATTGGGTAATTTTATCCTGTAGCCTCCGCGTCTCGTGTTGACAAAGCAGCCATGGAGGAGGGCAACAGACCTCAAACTGTGCCGTCAGACACCAAGGTAAGCTTATTAACATTCTTTGAGTCGGTTTGGGGTACAAACCCTAATCTTCAAAACAATGTCAAACACGAGACATATTGAAATATGGCTTTAAATTTGTTACAAACACTCTCTGTCCAAATATGAGGGCTTGAACAGAGGTTTGAAATCCATCGCAGATTAGCCCCCAGCAGTCAAGCTGGTACTCATTTATACAGCTGAGTCGAATTGAATAAGTCGGGAAAGTGTCTTGCTCAAGGATACAATACAGTGGTCATGATTTGGTGGCGTTGTTCCAAAACTAGCATGTATTACAGAAACTGTTTTTAACCATCTTGTAATCTCAGTTAGTTGTGCATTTCGTTTTCAGGTGGTTACCAGGAAATCGCTTACTTCTGATGTCGAAAAGCCGTCAACACAGAAAAACGCGGGGTAAGAAAAAGAATACTACTCGCGCATCCAAACACTACCAATGTTTAAAAATCATTGTTGTACTTTAGGTCATAACCCTTTTTAAGCCCTACCCTACCCTAACTTGTTAAGTCATCCCCTCAGATTCCCTCGGCACCACGTCAGACTGACTCAGCAGGCCATGAGAGTTCATATAGAAGTTGCTTCTAGTCTTCAGGTCATCATTTGGTGTTGAGTTTGTTACTGAATTTGGCGGTTAATTTTTTTGCTACTTTTCTTTGGTTAACTTCTCTCTACAATGTTTCATCGCCTGATGAACTGTGCCGAAAGTGATTTCTTAGAGAAAATAGAGAATTGTAGTCATACATGATGTATGAGCTAACAAAATAGAGGAATGAAAATTGAAGCCCTTCTTTTATTATGGGTTCTGACAGGTGTCGACCTAGCGCATCAAGGCGAGATATGGGGCCGAAATACGACAAGAAATATCTTGTGTTTGGAGAGAAACCGGAGGAAGGAACGTAAGTTGTGATTTGAAAAGAGAAGGGAGGGAAGGGAATGGGAAGGGAGGGATTGGATGCTGGAAGGAAGCGAAGGAAAAATGAAGATAGGCTTGAAAACAAAGAAAAACTGGATACATTCCAACTCAGACTGCCTTAGATAAGTCCTCAAAAATCCACTGATTGATGAAATCACAAATGAAGAACTTAGGAAAAGAGAATCAACGCAATAAACGAATAGGATAAAATCCGAAGATGGCGATGGATTGGGCCGTATTGAGAATGAAGACAAACTCAATACTTAAATGCTTTCACCTGGGTATTGGAAGGGAGAAAGACAACAGGTCGACAAAGAGTGAGTTGGACGGGAGAACTGTAGAAAGAGAAGGATTTGTAATGGAGCTCGGATTATGGAGAGAGACGGAACGAGCAGTCACAAAAAAGAAAAGAAGGCGAGACATAACAAATGGCCTGTTCTCCAAGGAAGATAAAAGACAAGAGAGAGAAAGAGAAAACAGAATTTGGACGACCGAAAGATACATGGAGAAGGATGGTGGAAAAGGAGCGAAACCAATTTGATGGAAGAGTTGGGGTTACGAAATACAAACGGCAAGGAAGAGAACGTAATGGAAAAATCTTTGCAGTGCCCAATGCGACACTTGGCACAAGGAGGAACAAGGCTGATTATTTTACCTTTTAGATTTCCTGACTACTAATTTTAGTTTCCCTTTTTCAGTTACTGATTTACCTTTTATAACTGAAGGATATCTTGTGTTTTATTTCAGACACTTTCTATGTAGGATAAGGAATGTGCTGCGTGAAGGCTTAGAGGGGCTTCTAACAACCGCTGAGGTGAGTGAATTCTCACAGGTGATCTACAGTTGAACCCCGGGAACCGGATTTGCAAAGGGAAGTTAAAATTATTTCGAGTTTTCGATGTTCCGAGTTAAAGGGGTAAAATTAACATATGAGTAAACATATGAAGCAATTTAAAAGGGAAAATTAGAATTTGCTCGAGATTACCAAGGGTCCGAGGTTCGACCTCATAGGAATGACTGGATTGCCATTGCTTTGTCAATCTTACAATCATTGTCGCCATAGTTGCCAAGGGTCATAAGTCTACATAACGTTTGTATGAACACTGTGACAGAAGTCAACATGGTGCATGCGCACTCTCTAAAACTTTATCCGCAAGCTCCCGGATGTAATAACAAGTAACCTAACTTGTAAACCTTATTGTTAACTTACGTCTTAGGCCATTTCTTAAATTACACTTTATATATTATTTGAAATAGAAATATCAGAAGACACAACTTTAATTATTTTATGGTATAGAATCTTATGTAAAGTTACAAGAAAGAAAAGAAATAAATAATAAATTGTATAGTATTGCATCCCTTCGAAAGTCCAATGTTTTTGCGGCATACTTACCTCAAAAGTTTCTGAGCTTTTCATCTTTGCGAGGTTTCTCATATTAAAACAACTGCTCCCAATTGTTTTATCATAACAAACCTCTGTTTGGTCCTATTATTAGATGTATTATCGTCAGAAAGGGCAAAGACCGCCAACTCGACCTCAAGCCATGCATGAAAACTTTGACCAGTGCGCTGAAACGATGGTACTGCGTCTTACGTCTTACAAAACTCAGGCTGAAGAATATCACAACTCCTGCATCCAAGGTAGGACATTTATGATTATTATGAAAAAGCTCCTGTACAAACCTTTGAAAACAAAATTCTAGGTAAAGTGGGTTGATTCAAGAAAGAATAAAAACATGGAAACTATTTATGAACTGAAGAGGCCCTCCTAAATATTCTTGCCTGCACCGTGTACAATTGAGCCCCGATAACTCGAATACTTCGAACTATCGAGGTTCTGAGTTATAGGGGTCAGTATAGTAAATACATGAGACAAATACAAGGGTGAAATCAGTTTTGCTTTGAGTTAGCGGGGAATTCGAGTTAGCGAGAGTTCGAGTTATCAGATTGAACTGTACAAGTCAATAGCAAGATCTTTCCCAAGGCACGTAACAACTCACCAGTTTGTAACCAGACCCCCTGACCCCGCTTCTGAATTGATTCAGTATAATCTAGTAAAAAATATAAATAAATAAAGTGGGTGCTCTTGTATAGTGTTTCTTCCATACTGATTTGCTCGCTTTACAGTTATAAGCTTTACTGCAAGTGTACTGCAAGCATATAAAGGTGCCTCTGGCAGCCCCTTCGAAGCGTTCCATACATACTGTTGTCATTTTATTGACTCCAGAAAGATGAAAAATTGAGTGAACTTTAGCAGTAACTAAAGTTTTCAACCCTCTACCAGGCCTTGAATCGAGCCAGAAACCTCAGGATTTGGAGGCATAGATCTTACCACTGCGCCAACCCCTCGCCAATCCCCTCGCCAACCTTGTTGATTTTTGACTTCCTTTTACTTATGTTTTGCCCCAGAGGTACGTGCCCAGTTACAGAAGTTTAACACGTGGTTAGTGCGCATACCTCCCATTGTTATCGATGTGCTGTCACGTGAGCACATTGACGAATTAGAAGCCGAGAGGCAAAAACTGGAGGCGGATTATATCGTTGTACGAGAGGAGCTAGAGCGCAGGAAGGTAACGTTATAAACCCTGTCAGCCCAGTCGGTTTATCAGCCTCTCCCTATGTAACTCATTCTATATAATACATTTGGTAATGAAAAAGCGAGTATCGATCAAACATAGAAAACTACCAATGATGAAAAGCAAAATTCTCCTAAACTGGTAACATGGAAAGTATGGGTTCAAGTTGGGAGAATTTAGCAACACATCATTTCATGATGAAAAGCAAAGTTCTCCTGAACTGGTAACATGGAAAGTCTGGGTCCAAGTTGGGAGAATTAAGGAAGACTTCATTTCATGATGAAAAGCAAAGTTCTCCTAAACTGGTAACATGGAAAGTCTGGGTCCAAGTTGGGAGAATTTAAGAACACTTCATTTCATGATGAAAAGCAAAGTTCTTCTAAACTGGTAACATGGAAAGTGTGGGTCCAAGTTGGGAGAATTTAGTAACATATCCTTTCATGATGAAAAGCAAAGTTTTCCTAAACTGGTAACATGGAAAGTGTGGGTCCAAGTTGGGAGAATTTAGTAATTACCATTTGGCGCTTTGGGGCTAAAAAGTTAAAGACTGTAGTCAAAGAACAAGAATTGGGGTTCATTATGTATACTTAAAATTTAAGAACTCTGCAATAGTGTTAAACGTTACTTTAACTGCGTTTTGGAAAAACAGAACAGTTGTAATATTTGCAACTCTTAAAATCGGTACGAGATGCAGGTTGACCTTTGACGACACAACAGTTAGGAAACTTAGAAGTTAAGGGTGAATCATTTTAACTTATTATCTTCATCAGGATGACAATGTGATGTGTAACGCTCTTTGGCTGGGGTCAAACGAGAACGAGAGTCGATGAGAGTTTTGAAAGAGAGTCATGAGAGTCTTGCCCAACTCTCATGTGCACGGTCGAACGGCAATGAGAGTTGTCAACAGCCGCAAAAAACGTATGAAACTCTCATTCAAAATTTGAACATGTTCAAAACTGATGAGAGCGCGTGAGAGTCAAACGTTTGACCTCCACTTTAACAGAGTCCCTTGACGTTTGAATGAAGTAACTAATCGAGCTGCCTGTTTTCAGACTCTGCACCAGTCCCAGTTGAGACCTGCTCTTGGCCATCCACACAACCGGGCGGAGCTCGAAACTCTGTGTAACAGTGAAGAAAGGCGTAGGAACGAAACCCTGGAGGCTGCGAAGAGTCACGCTCTTGCTCTTCAAGTAAGTCCTTGATCAAGTTTCTTGTTATCTTTTTGATCTGTTAATGATATAAATTTTCTATAGTTGTGTCTAAGTTTCAACAATTTGTTTGAAGTTCAATTGGCTCAACTCGCTGGCAGAGTTTCCGGTTTGGACGATAAATAATGTTTAGAGTTTTTTGTCACTCAGTTATTATTTCATAATCAAGGACTCATCACAATGAAATCGAAAGCAGCCAATCAAACAGCAGTACTGAAAGGGGAGCGTTTGACCGAGATATTTTATGGGCGATAGTTCGAGTATCTCGTGGAATAGTGCAATTAGGCCTGAAGAAACAGCGAATTAAAGTTTTGGGTAGCATTTACCCTAATAGGGTATAGAATAAAACTCACCGGAACTTGTGTTCCTTTAATCCTTACGAACAAGGGGGTTTAGTTTTTGAGACTGAAACCGTCTTAAATGTTAACCTCCCTAAATTCCGCAGAACTCTTGACCTTCAATGTTCAACGTTTTGACTAACATATTCTTTTTTTAAACACGTTAATGGTATGATTATTGTAAAGTACTGAAAAATCAGAGGTTGAGAGATCGTTCCAAAGAAACAGGTTTATCCACGAAGTACTGGTTGAAACCAATCTTGGAGTTCCTAACGCTGCCTGGTTTTAACGTTTCGTTCTCCATGTTAAAGTGTAAATTACCTCAAAGAAAAGGCTTATGTTACAAAGTCTACTCATGTTTCTAGTTTGAATTTGAAAAAAAAGGGTATAGAATTTTCCCCTTCTTTTATTGCGTGTAAAAAGCACGACCCCTTGTGGTCTTGACCGATTTTTCGTCGGCCTGGGTCCGAAGAAGGGTTTAACGTCACGTAAGTGGTCCATGTTCGCGTATCAAATGTGTGATGCATATATATTTTTTTTTCGCGTCGTACACATTTTTACGTACACTAACAACACAAGGATTTGGCATTTTTTAGAAGACAGCACCGTACGTGTTTTCATGGATTTTTTAAATTTGACGTCACACGCTTACTAAGTACCCAGCCTCCACATGCGCGGCCAAGGGTTGAAATGGTGCAATTTCTGTATTTTTGAATTGCAAAATAACTAGGATATCGAGGTCTTTTTTTGTTTATTATATGTTAGTAATAACGCAGTGCAGTTGTAGGTTAACATAAAGAAGTTTGAAGTCATATGCACTTTAAGCAACTAGAATGTTTTGTTTCACTTTGTGTTGTCAGCAAACAGAAGAACAGTTTGCTGCTAAGTTCGTAGACAAACTGGCCGAGACCTGTGAGACAATGTTGGTACAGTTTGATGCCGTACTCACAACTAACGACGTTGAAGTTGGAAGTAAGTTATAAAGCGCGAATAAACATCTCAACGCAATTCAATTTTAGAATTAAACTACGAGAGTTTTTTAATTGAGTTTTCTATGAGTCAATAGCGAAGTAAAGGGTTAACTATCAGATTCGTAGCAAACGACAACGAGTGGTATAATTGTTCTAGTAGAAACCAGCTAGTTTCAACTTCTTCCTTTGTAACATAATAAGAACGAGTGTGTAAGAACCCGCCTTCTTCTTTTTAAAAAAACACCGGCAATTTTGCTGTCCGCTGTTCATTGAGTAGGTTAGCTAATCACATTGCAGCATTCCTAATAGTACACTAGTTAATTTCTCTTAGCTACTGATAGGATATCGTTTATGTACTAATAACATAGCAGACAAATTATAGGTGGTACTCAGCCGTCAATTTTATCTGTCATTGCCCTTCGTTTGAAATTTTACCTACTTGGCAATTACAAAATATCCATGGCAGTTCGTCACGCGAGCAGTTAATTCGAATTAGACTAAAAGACGCGTGATTTCTTTTTCGAAATTTGACTTGGCCTCATTCGGTTACCTATAAAAATCCGACAAGTTTCTTTCCTCAGTTATTTCTGGATGTCGCTTTCGTTAAGTCATCAAGCGTGTAAATATTGTTATACAATTTGTCATGCTAAAGCTTGCGCTAAAATTGTTTCTTCAATTTCAGTTATTTTTAATGTCTGTCTTTTCTCTCACATTCCTTTTGAAGCTGTTACAGCTAATTTCCAGTACGTTTTTGTTTTTTACACTTGATTTCTTCTTAGAAGTGGAATCCAAACCCAAAAGCTCAAAACGTCTACTCAGAGAAAAGTTAACCGGAAACGATGAAGAAAAAGGTGATCTCTACTGTATGTTTTGATCTCATCCGATTAGTGAGTGTCAAGGGCGAAGTTGTTGTCGCCATCGTCATTAGAGACCTTCAGATCCGACAACGGGTTAAAGGTTTTCCTATTCGTCGTAATACCCGTGCGAAGAAATCACGCCATCTCGTGTTGCCAAAATGACGTAGTCCACGCGTCGAGTTTTTATGAAAATCTTTTTGTAAACAAGACGACAACGACAAAACTTTGGCAACACAATGAAATGGCGTGATTTCTTCGCGCACGCGCAGTATGACGAATGGAAAAAGCCGGTATTCGTACAAGTTTGTTGTCGAATCTGAGGTTCTCTAATTAGTCCCGCCTTAAACAAAAATCAGTTTTTGATTTCCAACAACATTGGTTTGCAAAGTTTGAGAAACATGCGAAGAAAGAAGCCTAGCTACAGCTTATAGAATTTCAAATCTTTCCAACTAAAGTGTCCCCTCCAAAATCCCAACAGAATGACGTCAGGTCACGTGTGATTACCACAGTATACTATGGTGCCACAAAGTAAGGAAAAATCGAGCTAAAACATCCGTAACTGCTAGAGTTCTTTCCAAAACTCAGTTAAAGATCTTGGATGGACTGAGGCAAGACCCATGTGACCTGGTGCGTCATTTTGTTGGGCTTTTTAGCAAGAAAAATTCAAAACTCTAAAAGTCTTACCTTGATGTGTTTTCATCTTTTGTTTCTCTCTGTTGGCAAGTCACTTTATTTAGTAATCTTGTTGAAACTGATTTCATATCAAGGCTCTTTGACTCAATATTATGAAAGTTTCGAATACTATAACGGGGGTATCTAAAAAGAGCTAAATCCTATCTTGAGCCTAAGTGGCTCATAGGGCCATAATTTCCGTTTTCTGTAGTGTTAAGCGGACGAGAGTCTTTGACTCCCCCTGGACAGGACACCAATCCATTGCAGGTTATAGCTCTCAGCTGCAGAACTGGTACTCATTCATACAGCTGAACCGACGGGAACAAAGTCAGGTAAAGTGTCTTGTTCAAGGACACAACACAGTGGTCTGACCGGGGCTCGAACTCGCAACCCTAGGATTACGACGGGAGTAGACCTTGTTTTAAAGATTATCATTATCCATTTCAGACAAGACGGCTCCGTTTCCAACCGGCAGTGCAACATGGGAAGGCTTACCTACAAATGAACTCGTGGCAGGTGCTCCTAGTCCTGATATCAATAATATCCTTTGTGTATTGCGACTAATAACGTTAACTATAACGTTACTGTTACTGCTGCAGGCGAACCCCCGATAACTCGAACCTCCAAGTAAAACTTATTAAAAGCTCGAGTTACCGAGGGTAATTTCACTGTAAAGTTACGAGGGGAAATCAAATTTGGTTCGAGTTATCGGGAGTTCGACTTACCGAAGGTAAATTCTCTGTAAACGTTTACGAGGGAAGATCAATTTTGGTTCGAGTTATCTGGAGTTTGAGTTACCGAGGGTAATTTCACTGTAAATGTTTACGAGGGAAAATCAATTTTGGTTCGTGTTATCGGGAGTTCTAGTTCTCGAGGGCAAATTCACTGTAAACGTTTACGAGGGAAATCAGTTTTGGTTCGAGTTATCGGTAATTGATTAAATTTGAAAGAATTGATTTTCAGGACT
>JAOBRD020539948.1:0-16701 GCA_027575215.2 Hydrozoanthus sils | reverse complement strand
CACCAAAACGGTACCAGGCTTTTGCGGATTAATGCTTCATTATTTTTTAATCGCAGTTCAAAGTTTACGCGCCTTCTAGTTAAAACAAGAAAGTTCAGGAAAAAGCAAATAACTTCAAATCCAGGCAAAATATCGATAAACATCAACAACAAAAAAACAAAGACGATGAGAATATACTGACAGGCTTATCAAAATTACGGAAAAAAACTGAAAGTGTTAGAAGAATTTTAAAAAAATGGGGACAGAAAGAGAGGCAGGCCTAGAGAAACCTGGAAAAAGACAACGGGTAGACTGAGGAATGAGCTGAGATGGCCGAGTTTGAGGGCAGTTGAGGAAGATGTAAGGGGCAGGCCAAGGTGGAGAGACCTTTGCTTTGACTTATGCCCCTTGAGGACCGATAAGGATACGTAAGTAAGGTGGTCCAAGAGCTTCGTTAAAGGGATAACACTTAAACTCTTACCTTGCGAAGTAGCTCGTATTCCTTAGTTAAAACGTTTTTCTCGGTGCGCTCTGCATTAACAGATTGCTCATACTGATTCAACAACTTTTTCAGCTGTGGAAAAAGGAAATGATCTATCAGTGCTGTTCACATCTTCTGGAAAAACACCACTACACTTCAAGCACGGAACTTATTAGGGCTGACAAAATCTTCTCGTCTAAACGCCACTTCTCTAACCGCTATTTAACTTTACAAGCCACCTGATACAGAATAACCCATTAATTCAAACTCCAATAGGAAACCCGAAACATTTTGAATTAGCGGGGGTTCAAGATACCAGAGTTTGAGTTAACTGGTTTTGTACCTAAAATCAAATCCTGGGGAAATTTAATTTTGTTGGAATTGGCGGGGTTTTCGAGTTATCCGAGTTCGAAATATCGGGATTCAACTTTCATTATCTTGAGTTATCGTTGGATAAGTTGCATCACGTGGTAAAAATTGGAAGATGGGTGTAAGGCGACAGCGATTTCGATGTTCTCTAACAGTACAAACAGGTTGGTAACTTTGAGTATTTCATTGAAGAACAAACCTTTGTGCTGATCCCAGAGTTAATGTGCCATTGACATGAAATATTTTGTTACGTCAGCAAATAGACCTTTCTAAATGTCAAACATCGGTGAAACATTTTTGTCAAAACCTGTTGTTGTTCTCGAGATATTAACATTATAGTTTTCAACTGATGACGTCAGTTGTTGAACTGGAAGATTTTCAATTTTTTGAAACCTGCTGCCAATCTTTGAATGAAAATTAGTAACTATTCTGAAGAATACCTTGAGATACAACATCAGCCCAATTTTGGCTTAAATTCATCCAAACGTTATGGATTGGCAGATTCCACATTTTGGAGTTATTGGAGTTTTTGTGGACATCGAAACAGTGAATATGTACCACACTTTGAAAATTACATTTATATTTTATTTTTAATAAAAAGTAGGGTTTGCCAAATGAATAGAATGCCTAAACTAGACGAAAATTCCTTCCTAACAACCTGTAAATCCGCAAAGATCTACACCACAAATTTTTTATATATTTAAAATCTACAACAACGCACCATCTAGAATATCAATACTGATAAGTATTACGCCCATAGACTACCTTTTCCATTTCAGCATTATGCTCTTTCTGCAAGTTTTCCTCCTTTTGTTTCCATTTCTGATTTAGTTTCTGCATTTCCTTTTTCATTTCCTGCTTGTTTTGGGTTGTAAGTTTGCTCAACTAGTCCAACACAGTGATTGAAGAAACAGATATCAGTGCTGAGTGACATGGTTTTTGTACAGTAAATGTATATGCAGATGCATAATTTCTGTTTAGATGCAATTAGTAAATTTACTCAGGTGATTACAGAGTTTCTGATGCTGTCATTGGTGGAGGCTCACATACCAAACAAGCTATAATCACCTCACGCGAGGTGATTATAGCCAGAGTGAAGACGAATTTTCAACATGGCTTTCTGACGTTTTGTAGGTTTTTAGGAGGAGGAGATAAACACTGTTCCAAAAAGCAATAACGTTTCAACAAAGTTCGGGACTACTTAATGTAATATCACTATGACAATTGCGTTAATCAATGAAAGATAAACTCTGGGAAGAAATGTTTCAGATGTCGATACGCACTATCGAGCAAATTACATCAAAAATAAATTATGCACAAATGTTTGGTAATGGCTACTTTCTCTATTTGTTAATCACCTGAGTAATTTTACTATTACAACTATTCGCCTCAGAGTTAGAGAATGTCTTGGAGATTAATAATCCCTTTGCTTTCATCTTGGGGATTATTTACCAGATATTCACTTCACCTTTGGTGAAAAATTGTTGAATATTTAACACTTATTCTACTTCAACTGAGGTGGATAGTGGCAGAACATCTACTGAACGCCGAAGGCACGAGGTAGGTAGTCGTTAAGCCACTATCCATCGAAATGGAAGTATAATAAGTGTTTTAGGATATACCAGCGAGGCAACAAACTTCCTTTATAGAAAACAAAAGATTTTTAAGAAAAAAACTTGCATCACTGAGCGTGGCGAGACACACGCATGAGCAGGCTAACATACAACAAACATGTTTTGACAGTTTGTCAGCTACAAAATGTTGTAAACGGCGTAAAACAGAATTTCTTTAGGCTGTTTTAATTAACCCGTATTTTTAAAGCAAACTTTTTCAATATTGTGATTCAAAACTGTCGCGAAGTGACTACTTCCGTCCGCCATTTTGTTTCGGTCTCATTATCTACTATTTTGGAGGTAAATATTTTCTCACATCTACTGTTTCTAAACCAATCAAATCGCACGTAGCCGAATTGTATATACTAAATAACTTTTATTCCACAAACGCAGAGGTGTTCAAAGTTATGTTTGGCACTTATACCTGAGATAGAGCTTGCATACCTCAACACTAAATTGTTCTCTCATCATTCCAGCAATTTCATCTTTGTCAGGTTTCCTAGCAGGATAGTCGGGTTCATCTTCGTCCTGTATTGTTACAACGAATTACTTAAATTGTGAAATATATAGAGGATATTACACGGCCGCGTGAAGATACGAGTTTTATGATAAAATTCGTTTCTCCAAGCGGCAATGTAATTTTCTTTTTATCACACACTTAGTGAGATTTTCAATCATCAACAAAGTACATTGACAAGTTGTTTCAACGACGGGAAAAGTTTCATATCAATCACACGTGATGATATGGAAATCGTGCGTTCTGATTGGCTGTTTTTGATATCACCACGTGTGATTGATATGGGTGGCTGATCATGATACGCTCTATATTTCATCGATCTACTATGTAAATATCGAACTAAGTATGTGATAAAAGAAAGTATCATTTTTTTTCTTAAAACAAACCTCGTTATGCACACAAGCATTAAGCATCAGTTTACTTTGCGGTATGGTGTGGTTTTAAATGTTTCAGAGTGTACCACTAGGTTTCTAACCCACTTAACATCATATTAACATAAACTTAAGTCTGCTTTGCCAATATGGAAAAAAGGAACTTCAATGTTTTTTGTTGCTTATCTTCCATTCATTTTTGTAAAGAGGTCATGACGAATTAAATCCACTGACGAACGAACCAGGATACAAGATGCACACCAATCAATGTTTTATGAAAGAAAAATGGAACATTGGGGTGTGTACTTGTTCCTCCAAAACAATAATCTGCAGCAAAAAAAAAACTTTACATCACTCGATGGATCGCACAAACTTACCAACTAATCATCAACACCTTATTTGTTGCACTCCGCCCAGTCGTGATTAAAAAAACAACATGAAGAGCAAATCAGGTAAAAAATAACAGTATTGTACATACGTGCCAACGATATAGAAACAGCCAGTAAAATGGCACTAAGGCCTCACGGGTCAGAAATAATTTAGCTTAGAATTTTCCTTTAAAAGTAGTAGGAGCCTGAACGTTAGCAGTCCTGGACAGCTGTTTTGGCCTTGGTGGACTTTGTCTTTAGCAATGCTGTGCTGACAAGGACTTAAAACAGCTGCCAACACTCTGGCTCAAACAATTTCTAGGGTTCAGTACAGGCTTAGTTCTTCTAACCCACGAGGCCTTAGTGCCATTTTACTGGCTGTCTCTATATCAATAGCATATATGTGTAAGACTACTGATTTTTCATTGAATTTTGATGGACAAGTACCGCAAAACTCTTGGGCTATATAGGTCGTTCAAAAACTGGTTGATTTTAACACTGGGTTAAACAAAAGTTCAAACAGCTATATCTTTCAATGAGAGGCTTGCTTTGCTTCCAAACACTGCACAAATTCAGACAGGTTTTAAAACACAAATTTCAAAGCCAAATCAGTTAATGGATTATAAAAAAACGTGATCATGAATTAACCCCAGAATAGGGCTGATGGGGCTCTCAACAACCGGGTCTTGATTACCCCATAGTCCACCAAATTACTCACCCTAAGAGTCCCTAGCATTGATGGTCGTGTTCCTGCAATCACGAAGAAACATGTTAAAGAACACTAGATAGTCCTGGATCAAATGCTTTTTTAAGAAATTATTAGTAAGAAACTTACTTGCTTGTTCCTGCCACTCTGACAAGACCTGAAATGGTAATATAATAGTTGAGCATACACAGAGTACAGGTAACATATTATGCTTCATATCTGAAAAATGTGTCCTAAGTGGAGCTAGCTAGATGTGTAAAAGTTATCCAATGAAATCAAGTTGAGTAAAAATACAACCAAAACTTCTATTCTTTGCTTTTCAGGCCAGTATTCATTTAGTAGACAACCTTCATCAAAGACTAATACAGAAATTTTTTTAAAATATTACTTAATATTTACAGATTAGGTTTTACAGGTAGCCACCAAGACACAAAGAAATCCTCCAAGACCTGTAAACCGATAGGAAGCAATGGATGTGGCATGTTGCCTGTAGTGATTGCTTGGTCCAACAAGGCACAAGGAAATCCTCCGTGGCCTACTGTATAACAGATGAGGCAGTGGGTGTGACACGTGGCCTGACATGATTGTTTGCTCCAATAAGGCTTAAGGAAATCCTCCAAGACCTACTGTTTTTAAATCAAAGAAAAACTAAGCCAAACAGGTGTTGCAATACATGTGTTAGAAAACGAATTCGCCGAGCCATTTTCACGAGACGATTTCTAGTGATTATAAACTGCGAAGCATTTCTTATTCATTCTGTATTGTTCAGTCAAAGATCGAAGCTCAGCGAACTTTAAAAAACAACTAGCCATCGAGCCCGAGCCTCAGCTTGTTCTTAAACTGTTCTTAAATTTTCGCCACTCTGAGCCTCGTTGTTCTTATAAAATTGTTCTTGTAAACAAAATCGTGTAGTCAAGAACGTAAAATGTGATTTCGAATAAAAGTTCCTGTCTGACAGCTTAAGTCTCAGGAATGTAAATGCAAAGAAGTCAAAGAATGAGGGTCAATGAGTAAGTCTAATTGTTCAGTTCGGACATACGATGCAGAACCATTTTACTTTCACTTTAGTTTAGAAAAATGTACTGCACGTGCAGACGTCTGTTATTAAATAACCTGACCTTGAAATTTGACGACTGCGCCTGCCTCACTTGACGTGATTGACACAAACAAATGCAAAGTCCAAAGGTCAATTGACCGATCGTTGCGTGAATCGAATAAATCAGTCTTCAGTCCCTTTTGCATTGAAATTGAAATAAATTTCATACGTTTTTTTTTAAAAAAAATTAAGAATAATCACGTTTCACGTTAAATTCACCTTTTGATTCACGGATCACATTCGTTCAAAAACTGCTAATCACGAGGACGCGAAAATAATGATTTCACGATTCACGGAGAATTAATTTTTCTTTTCACGAATCACGGATAAGACCTACTGTACAACAGAAGAAGCAATGGGTTTGACAAATTGCCTGCCGTGATTGTTTGATCCAACAAGGCATAAGGAAATCCTCCAAGGCTTACTGTATAACAGATGGTGCAATGGGTGTGACACGTGGCCTGACAAGATTGTTTCCTCCAACAAAGCATTAGGAAGTCCTCCAAAACCAACTGTATAACAGATGGTGCAATGGGTGTGACACGTGGTCTGACGTGTTTGTTTGGTGAAACAAGGCATGAGAAAATCCTCCGAGGTTTACTATATAACAGATGAGGCGTCGGGTGAGACACGTGTCATGTTGTGGTTGTTTGGTCCAACAAGGCATGAGGAAATCCTCCAAGGCCTACTGTACAACAGAAGAAGCAACTGATGTGAGACATGGCCTGACGTGGTTGTTTGGTCAAACAAGGCATAAGGAAGTCCTCCAAGGGCTACTGTGTAACAGATGAGGCAATGGATGTGACACGTTGCATGTTGCTTTTGTTTGGTCCAACAAGGCACGGGAAAATCCTCCAAGGGTTACTGTGTAACAGATGAGGCGATGGGTGTGATGCGTGGCCTACATCGTTTGCTGAGTCTATATAGATGTGAGGAAGTTCCCCAACACTTACTGTAAACCTTTGAAAAATGTTTACGCAGTACAAAGCTTTTTGTACAATTTGAATATACCTGAGAGAGCGATTCTTTCTGTGTCTGTAAGTCATGAAGTTCTTGCATAAAAGAGTTTCTAAATGCATCCATCTCCCTCTGGAAAAGAAACAAAAAAAATTTACAATTTTAAATACTATTTCACCAGTTCACTGCTGGGATTTTTAGAATGGATAAATTAAACTCACTAAGATCTCGCCCTCCCTTATCCCTCCCTCTATTTATCTTAGTCGATACAAAATTACAATTTGATGACAAATTAATGCATCTTGAAGCAGAACACGCTGTAATCAGTAATTGAAAGAAACAAAAAAACCTTGTGTTTGTGTAAGCTGACTAAAATTTCCTCCAGTTCTTAAGCTTATGAACAATCCCCTAGGCCAGTGGATCATCTACCATACGCCAATCCATCACAGGTTAGCCCCTGGGAGAAGTAGGTACCCATTTAAACAATCGAGTCCAATGGGGCATGTTTGGCAGAAAGCCAAGCACTCGATGGCATAATACAGTCAGAAATAGTTTTACTGCTCCAGTGTAACGCTATTGACTTTAACTAGGCGACACCAAAAATCAAAATATTCAAATTCTTACCTGATGTTTTTCTTCTTCTAAACCTTTCCACTTCTCATATTTCTCTTCAATCAGCCGTACATTTGCATCCTGCCGGTTTTGTTGATCTCTTTGCTGAAGCATATCATATGTACATAAAAGAAATATTTAGATTTCATATAAATAACTGATAGATATTTATATTCCTCTACAATTTGGTACCTTTGGTTGCATTTTGTTTTGTTGAGTACTCACAGATTCTGGGATTGTGTAATTTTTTTTGCTGTCCTTGTGACTTATTTCTCTTTGCATTTTGCATAGCTCATGATCACTCGTTTGAGTTTGAGCACTCTAGTATGCAAAAACAATACGCACTTGTGAAAATACAACTATGTTACTCTGTTGATATCTCCGGTCTCAATATCTACTCCAAGCTGCACTAGTACTGATGAGTCCTAGAAGGACGAAACAGTTCTGTCTGCAGATTTGAGTAAATTACTAATATACATTTTTTCAAAGAGTACAATGAAAGCTGTTTGCTCTCTTTCTGTGGTTAGAGTCTATAAAATAGAATTTCTGAAATACTTACCCGGAGTATTAGAGTCTCTCTTGCATTTCTTTCATTAACAAGCTCTTGTTCTGTTGCTTGAAGTCGTTCTTTAATGTGCGTCAGTTCACTCATGAGAGCACTTTTCTCAATCCCTGTGATGCTCGGTTGACTCTGTTGTTCTTGTATTTTGTTTACGTGTGTATTCTGCAACTCTGATATTTGTAAACCTTTATTTTCTTGTTGCTGGTTTTGATGTCTGCGATTGACATGGCCAACAAGGTATTCATGACTAACAAAGCATTTTCCACAGATTGGGCACTGCAAGATCAAAGATTGATGAATTAAGTTACCAAAAATCTTGAGCAGTTTACAAGCTGATGTGGCTACTTTGAACTTATGGAGTCAGTTTATACAAAGGACACAAGGCTAATGATCGTCTAAACCAATCCCTCCCAAATGAGAAAAAATGTTGTGGCACATACATTCTGGAAACTTTTTAACAAGCTTTACTCAACCTCTCATTCCCCTTGTGGGTGAAAACTTGGCAGAGGATTGGTCAGCTTAATCTATTTCATAATTCAGAATTTTCTTTGTACAAATTTCTCTTTTTAGTTACCTTATGCTATCCACTGACACCAAGCTCACTTTAACTGAAATTCTATCATTTTTCTCTCTAAAGGTACCTAGTTATCAATCCACTAGAAAAGTTTTCAGAACTCAACCTTATGCTGTTCACTGACTAACTCACCCTTAGCTGAAACTGAGATAACTCTCTGAGAGTATCTAGTTGTCAATCCATTAGGAATGTTTCAGAACTTTTAATGCCTTTTGCTGTCCACTGGCACCAAAACTCACCCTTAGTTGATACTGAGATTTCTCTCTAGTAATATCTAATTACAAGCCCATTAGAAAAGTTTTCAGAACTCTACCTTATGCTGTCCACTGGACCAAAACTCACCCTTAGCTAATATTGAGATTTCTCTCTAAGAATATCTAATTATTAATCCATTAGGAATGTTTCAGAACTTTTTTAAAAGTATTAAAGTACCTTTTGCTGTCCACTGGCACCACAACTCACCCTTAACTGATACCAACATTTCTCTCTAAGAATATCTAATTGTTAATCCATTAGGAAGTTTTCAGATGTCTACTTTATGCTTTTTGCACTTGTCTGCTGACACCACAACTAACCCTTAGCTGATACCAACATTTCTCTCTAAGAATATCTAATTGTTAATCCATTAGGAAAGTATTCAGATGTCTATTTTTTGCTGTCCACTGGCACCAAAACTCACCCTCAGCTGATACTAAGATTTCTCTCTAGGAATATCTAATTAAAAGTCCATTAGAAAAGTTTTCAGAACTCTACCTTATGCTGTCCACTGGATCAAAACTCACCCTTGGCTAATATTGAGATTTCTCTCTAAGAACATCTAATTGTTAACGCATTAGGAAAGTGTTCAGATGTCTACCTTATGCTGTCCACTGGCACCAGCTCTTATCAGCAGTTGATACTCTGCGATCCATTTCTTAAGTTGGCGAATCTCTTTCTTCTGCTTGTGACATGCCTCCGTTTTCTTTTCCAACAACAGTTTGTTTTCTCTGGCATTCTGGAAGGAAATGTTTAGGTAATCTGTAATGTTCACTAAATATGCAAAAATAAACACTGAAAGTGTTTCCTAATTAACTATTACTAGAATGTTGGTGTTCCAGGGGCCTAACAGTATGTTTACACAAAATGTTTACAGTGTACTCTCAGGGGTCAAATAAGCAGGGGGCCAAAATAAACAGGGAGGGGGGAGGGGGGTCCAAATAAACAGTGGTTGAAAACATTCTGAAAAATTTTAAAAATGACAATAGAGACCAGCAAAGATATGGATAGATTTATCGATTTCTTAACTCTAGATTCTTGTTGTCTGTGCTGTAATCCAAACAAAAACAAGGAAAGACAAACACCAAACATGACACTTACAGTATCAATGATTAAAATATATATCTTGAAAATATAATAAATGGGGGGCCCTAATATGCCTGTGGGGATGCAGAAATATCAAAACGTTGATAAGCATCCTGAGGCATTTATTTGGCAGGGGCTGAGAATAACTGCTTGAGCGTACCTCCTGGTCATTGTCAACTTTCCGACTGTATTCTTCAAGGCTTGCCCTCAGGGATTCTTGACAATGCTAAATGAAGGAATTATTGTTATTTCATTTAAGTAGTGTACAAAAGAATTAAATTGGACCAACCAACTTTAACTTATTTTAACTCCTTACTTGAAGCAATTTCTGCCAAAATTTTTTCTTATCATACAGTGTCTCAACAGTAACTGCCAAACAAATTTAAAATTTTATTTTGCATCAATTTTCTATAAAAATTAGATGAAGACTGAAAACTAAGTGTTATGTACAGCACACAACATCTGTTTGCTGACAATGGGAGATTCACTATTGACTAACTAAAGATTAGGATAGCCAAGGAAACAGCAGATATGTTTTACTTTGCACTTGTGCAAACAAGATCATTATCCTTAGAGTAAACTTTTGAGTTCCAGCATTACAGTACGTTGATTACATACATAATTTATAATATACTGTTGTAAAAAAAATAGTTCAAACTTACCAAAAGATACTCAATAATCAACTGTGCTAGTTGGAATAATTTGACAAAGTTGGGATCTAGAGGGCCATACATTCCCTGTTAGAAGAAATGAAGTAAAATCCTTTAATACTACATCTTACTGCAGGGCTTTCAGAATTTTTGAATTAGACGGCTGCTGGAAAAAAGTAACCGCCTGTGCAGGAAAGGCAGCAAGAAAAACAAAACGAGGGCCATAGGCCCCACAAAACAAGCGGCAATGGGTCATGAGCATTCTAGGGGTGTCTGGGCACCTGTTTCCCCGGGAAAATTTTGAAATTTGGAGCCTCTAAAATGCAGTCTGGTGCATTTTGTTTTGGGAACAGAAAAATGCAATTTTACTTGAAGACTGTTAACACTATAACTTAAATATGCAAAATTCAAAATGGCGACAGGAAACAGGAGTGAACTCGAGCATGAACAACAAAAGACATTGTCTAGTCTTTGAAACAAAGGTATTGAAATCAACGTAGCTGAAAACAAAATACTTAATATGTTATTGCAAGGAGAACCATACTTTGAAACCGAGTGAACAAGCCATTTTGGGGTAAGATTTGGAGTCAGTTTGCTGACATGTATTTGTTACCATGTGAGAAGTAGATGGCGGTGAAACTCAAAGTAGCCAGCGTAACTCTGGTGGCTGCCACCACTTGTTTTGAAAGCCCTGTACTGTTGCAGATGGTCTGCACAGCAGCTAAAAGCTTTCTCAAGTCAAGTGGACCATTAGGCCAGTGCTTATCTCCTGTTTCCATAGTGTTAAGTGGATATAAGAGTCTTTGGCTCCCCCTGGACAGGACACTAATCCACTGCAGGTTAATTATCCCTCAGTAAAAACTGGTACTCATTTAATAATTATACAGCTCAGTTGACTAAAACAAGTTGGGTAAAAAGTCTTGCTCAAAGATGCAACATTGTAGTCTGACTGGGGTTTAAACTCGTGTGCATAGGATTATGAGTCAAACATGCTAACTGCCTGCATGGCCATTGCAATGCACACATTAGCCTGCTGGATAAAACTCAAGATTGAAATACACAACATTTCAAAATTGTGAGATACATTTTGGCATGTTTATAAACCATAATTAGTGCAAACCGAGCTTGTAAACTTTCTGGGAAACACACTGACAGCTTGAAGAAAACACTGACAGAAATAAAACATACTAATAACTAATGAACTACAGTAGAGTAGTCTCCTTTGTAGCTGTCATGGCTTTAGTTCCCTCTCCCACGAGGACACTATGTCTAGAGGGAATTAGTGCAATATATTTTCTTTGAAAATTTGAAATACAGATTAGATACCATAGTCTGTATAAGAAGAAAATTTCATGGTAATTTGTTTTAGTGATTGGGAATATTTCTGTGTTTGCCAGGATGAAATTTTTGTGGATTGTGATAACCTAAAATTTTGGGATGGGGACTTATTAAATTGCAGTTTGACAGTTTTGGAGAATGGAGTTCCATCTGGTGACCCAAAAGGGGAAGTCATTTCTTGAGCTGTATGCACAACTTCTACATGCAGTCATCACTGACTATGTGTTTAACATTCTTTTTAAAATGTTGAAACTGTTATCTAACACTAGAAATTTGGAACTTTGTTGGCAGCCCATAAATTCATTGAAATATATGTCTGAAAGCGACAGACACTGCTGATAAAAATCAATCGTTGTGTTGAAAACTAGATAGTTACTAAACAAGACTTTTTGTGCTGTACGGCGCTAACTATTCATTTTTTTACTAACAATGACAATTTGTCACACACAACTCAAAAGTTTCAGGAGCTTGACGTTATATTTATTATTACTCTGAAATATGATTCTCTCCACAGTAACCTCTAGTTAGTAAGATGTAGGTTTTAGCTGTATTGTGCAGAAAAATTACTGGTACATGTTGAATCTTTTAAAAAATGGAAAAATGCTTGTTTTTAAATTTGGTTAATTTTTGAAGAAATGTTTTTTGCAGGAACTTTTCTTCTGCAGGGTCTTGTTTTTGCGATTTGGCCAAAAATCTCTGAAAGCCCATAGCACCATTAGTATCTTGAATGACACTTAAGTACTGTTAAAATAAAACAAATGATCAATAAAGTCTAAAATAAATTACATCTATAGATTATTTGAGATTTACAAAACTGCACATCTAATAACATAGAATTCCAGAACTTTTTCAAACCCTGAAGATCACTTTTCAAGAAGCTTACCATTTCTGATTCAATATTACAGAAAGTGATGTGGGATGTGTTATCTTGTAATGCTTCATAGTCCATTTCTCTTTTTATTTTGTCAACATCGGCAGCAGCTAACAAAATACAAATAAGATCCTCACTGTTATACTCTAGATAGACTATTTCACAAGGAGGTAGAATGGGTAGTTTTAGAAAATATTGATACTCCAACCACAGATAGCATTGACATGCCCCCCCCCCTAATCAATGCATTTGAAAATTATAGAATTCTTTACTCCTTTCTCCTTCTCTTCAGAATTCAAGGTTGGCCTACCTCCCCTTGCCTTCAGAATTCAAGAAAAAATGCTAGCCCCCTCGTTCAAGCTTCATGCATGGAGTAAAATTGTGATGGAAAGTGTTCCAACTGGGCGAAATGTTGATCTTTTAGGAAGTGAAAGGAGTTGTTGGTCAAAGCTGGTGATTGAGAAATAATTTATATATATAGCATTACTGACTTACAAGATATAAAAGAAACATTTAGTTAACAATTCTTTGTTCCTGGGTAACTTGCAAACCAACAAAAAGTACAAGAAACACTACAATTGTTTTACAATTCTTACACGAATAATAAAAGTAAGTCAGTTCAAAACAATGTGGAATAAGTACATGTGTACACTGTGCAACCAACTTACCTAATCTACGCCAATCTACTTTTCCAGACCGAGTTCCAAACACTCCATTCATACCTAGACAAAAAATAGTGTTGCTAATTAAATTGGAGGTAATGGTTTTGTCTAAATAACTAGTTCAACAGCAAGTTATAATGCTCAACCTGTTAATCGGTATGAAGTTTTAACAAGTTAATGACCAGAGTAAGGACTGGAAAACTACCAGAAACCATTTTTTAGTTCGGTAATTTTTTTTTCACTCTGTGAGTCTAGTCTGTAATACTGAGCTGCAAATCAAAACAATTACCAGTATTCTGCATATGGTGAAAATTGTTAGTTCCAACAAAAACAACTCCAGGCCCATAGGGAGGGTGGTGGGGAAATGTGTGATGGATACACTTGCACCCCCTACAGGTAGTGAAAATCCACTTTTTTGTTGACCAACTATTTGAAAAAGAAACTTTTTCCTTTTTGTTTTCAAAATTTATTTTGAATTTTGAATAATATCCAGGTTTTTAACTTTGGTTTTGCTTGCATGTTTTCATTCCAGTCTCAGACAACCTAGTTTTCAAAATTTTCTAGGGGAACATGCCTCTGGACCTGCTTGATTGGCCCATCTCCTCTTTTGATTGCACCCCCCAGCAAAAAATCCTGCCTTTGTGCCTGAAATCTGTATTGGAAATGAGCGACACCATAAAGTCTACAGGCCAAAATAATTTCAAGACCTTTTCTGGTCAGAACTAGTTGTCTAAAAATGGACCTTAATAGATAATATTAATTAATTATAGTTTTCCCAATTCCAAATTATATTAAATTGTGTGATTTATGCCTTTTGTTGCCTTTGTGTTGTCAAATAATAAATATCAATAAATAAACAAGTAACATTCTTCATATTTAGCTGAATGTTACTAACAGCAACACGTTGCTCTGTAAAAAATGAATCAAAGACTACCTATTTCTTAAATATTCAGGCTAGACTGAAAGCACTAGCAATCCACGGCTTATCAATGACCGTTATGCCTGTTTAAATACCTTTAGAAGCTGTAAACCTCTAGACGATTAGTGAATGGAGGTTATTTGATCGTGAAATTTTAATGCACTTGGTTCTAAACAGTCGGTTTCCACCATTTACATATCTGTAATGCAACTATCATATTCATTTTACAGCCTTTTAAATGCATAAATCAACTGCCACTATTGCTTACCATGCAAGTTTGAAGCGTATAAATACCATTCGTTGTAATAAGAAATCGTATACTTTTTAAATAAACAAGCGTTAAAAGGTGATAATATTAATTTTAGATACTTAGCTCTAAACAATTACATGCGTTATTTAACATTCTAAACACGAATGCAAAGGTGAACTCAAAACTGGTTCGCAAATTTGAAACCAAAATGGAAAACACGAATCAGCTCCGAGCTATATCTCTGATAGTGATACTAACCGTGCCAAAATCTTGGGTTACTAGACATATTTCTTCATTTAACTTCTTTTTGCTCCGAGTATAGGGCTGGAGTATTCACCACGATTCAAATTTCCGCGCTATTTGCACGGACTCTTTCGACAACGTATCATATAAACAAAACTTAAAAATCCAACGAAGCTTCACTCTATCTTTGAGTCTGAACTCTCTCAACGTATGGAAAAGTTTTCAAATGCAAACTCGTATTTTAACTAAACACATTTTCTTTTCCACTGAGATTAAGTTGAGTATGACTCTTCCGAAGAATATTTAGCACAACAAAGAAACAAAAACATTTCCTCTGTCCAATTGTAAATTGGTCCTTGCTGTTAGAAATGGAACCATGGAATTTTTGAAAACAAAAAAATCGCGGCCGCGTCTCGACGCCGTTGCCTTGATACCTGGGGCTACTTCGTCTCAGTCTCCCAAAAATCGGCGGGTAACTCGGTACATGTAAGTTTCATTTCAAAATGGCAGACAAGTGGTCCTCACTCATTGAACAATTTGTCAGTGTCACAGGAACATCAAACGAGATAGCTAAATCAATGTTAGAAGCATGTAACGGTAACTTAGAGATGGCTATCGAAATGCACCTCGATTCAGATTCGTCAGCGCAGGCTGGTCCGAGCTCTGCTAACGTTGGCGCAACTTCCTCTGGGACGTGAGTTTATATCCTTTGCCAAGTTTATTTATCAATATCAGATGATGTATGAATGATGTAGAGGTTGAAACCACAGATTATTTAATAGGCCTTTTATGTAATACCATCAGACGAACTAATTTATAACGAATTGATGTTGTTAGTAGGGACTCTTGCGGCTCGATTGATTAAATATACTCTCTCACGTTTACATGACAGTGTTAAATCAACTTGATCAAACCGAACTATTTTGTAGTTTGAAATCAAAATGACTGGTAAAACTATTCTTTATGTAAATTTGTTTGTACTTAGATGTATCCTCACAAAAATCGTTTTTATTCGATTTTTTTCTGAAGAGAAATGTTATTAACTTCAAACACCCTTGCGGATCTAAAAAGGCAAAAAAATTTTTAAAATAATATGAATAATATCGTCCAACGATTTCGAAAAAAGATGCATATTATACTCAGTATACTTACAAAAACTCACAGAATTCAAAAACTTTTCAGCTAGGAAGGTTCACTTGGAGGAATATGCTGTTCTAAATAGAATATATAGCAATATACCCAAGTCTTCAAGGGTGGTCAAAAGGAGCACCCTCCAGACATTTTAAGAAATTTTCAAAAGAAATATATATAGCTTAGTCCGTAACACTACATCTAATAAAACAAAGTTGAATGACTTTGGTGTTCTTAAGAAGTGATGCAAGGGTTTTGTTTCATGCCAGACACTGGACGCATCGTCCAGTTGTTTGACATGTAACATCCGGTAGTTTGTACATGAAATGATAATTTTTTAAGTGTTGAAATCGTTGATTATATTGTGATGAATGGGACTTCAATAGCGAAAGTGACTCAGCCTTTGGATCTGATGAATGAACAATGTCTAGATAGCAGCTCTCTAGAGAAATGGGATTTAAAAGTACACCTACATGAATTTGGAGTCTGTTCGGTTAAAAAACGAACAACTGCAAACTGATACGTTCTCATTTTGATTGCCAAATGCACTTTTTAGCTTCTTTAGAGATCTCTTGATTAGCCAATGCCAGCCCAGGAAGTGCAGAACACTGCATTTTAGAAAGTTGAGTTTTAAAAATTTTCCAGGCAAGCATGCCCCTGGACCTCCCTAGAAGTTTATGTTGTCTGCCTGCTGAACTACTACATCCGGTACTTTTAAATGCTAACAAAATCCTTGGTGATGTGTCCATGTACCACTAATAAAGTACTCTCAGGTGCCAAATATTAGGGGGAGGGGTCAAGAAAATGGGGGAAGGGATGGGTGAGAAATTTCTTGAAAATTTGATAAACAGGGCAGGGGGAGGGTTAGAAATTGCAGGTGAGCAGATTGGGCAAATGCAGAGATTATATGGTGCTTTTAAAACAAGACAACACAGACCAGCAAAGAGATAGATAAATTTATTGGTTCTTTACTCTAGATTCTTGTTACCTGTACTGTCTGTAATCCAAACAAAAACAGGGAAAGATGAACACTAAATATGACACTGCTCGGTAAAATTTATATATCTTGAAATTCAAGAAATAAGTGGGGG
>JAOBRD020539729.1:0-16701 GCA_027575215.2 Hydrozoanthus sils | reverse complement strand
TTTCTCAACTGCTTTTCTTTTAAATTTTTATCAACCTTTAGAAACCTTGTATTAGATTAGACAGCTTAGACAGTGTAGTTAGACAAGTAAGTTGATTGCATCTCTGCGATATGAGATAAATGGTTAGTTGAGTTTGTTAGACAAGAAAAAAGAAACATGTCTCAAAGGAGAGCTTGTTATTGAACTTCTCATAGGTACAAGTCGTTTTCATTTTCGGTTGATCAAATGATCCCTGCACATGTGAGGTCAACACGAGTAACAGTACAATACAAGCTGTTTTTGGTACCGTAAAGATGATACAGTGATGGTGTTACAGATCACGAGGGTCAGCTTAATCCCGCCCATGAGTAGGCCTGGGCCATACGCCCATAACATCTATCTCAAGTGTGCAGCTGAACATGTTTGTATGTAATTTGTATTACAGGGTTTCCAGGAACAAATGATGCAGAATTTAAGTCAAATGGGAGATGAAATTTCCCCGTTAGCCACTGCTGCTAAGAACAAACCCGAAGACATTGGACACAAGGTGATGTTATTTCTCTTCCATAAACTGGAGAGCTTAAGATGCGAGTTCGGCGTTATCGACGACGACAGCTTACAAGAAAACACTTTTTGCTTGCCATTTTTGATCATATATGCTTAATTTTCTTTCTGTTTTGTCAGAGTTGTTCTTTTTGAATTAAAAAAGGATGAAAGTGTTTTTGAAAATGAAAACAATTTTTCGTTGGTTCTCGTAAAAACTTCAAAACCGAATTTCTTATGTTGTAATTTGCAAGACGACAGCCTGCGGGTGGCCAGCATAATGCATTCCAACAGGCAACTATTATATTCACCATTGTTTTTTGCTGTCGTCGTGAGCGTAGTCCTTCTCGTATTTTAAAGTCGCAACTATCCATCCAATCACATGCCACCCTACAGTGACAAGTGGCAGAAACTCACGCCGGAGCTTAGTTAGAACTTCAGGAACTTATACATACCTTTAGGCATCCGTTCAATCACACGCGGCTGTCCTAGAATTGGCGCCAACACAGCACGTACTTGATAAACGTGCATACAGCCATAGGTATCCAACCAATCACGTGCTGTTTTTCAACGACAGATGACAAAGTTTCGCGCCCAAATGTAACACAAACACTGTGAAATGTCTCGTTCTTACCATACCTATGATTTTCTCTCACGATACTATTGGTTCATTGCAGGTCCTACATTTAGTTATTAAGAGTACCGTAGAACAAACGTTATATTATCACTCACTAAAATGAATCGTGCGGAATGAAAACAAGAGAATATAATTTGTTTATAGGTCGCACGATTATCAAACTTTGTTGTAACACTTACGCACTCATCAATTGGTGCTGCATCGAAGACTCGCGACCCACAGCGTAAGGCAGACTTGCTGGATCAAACAAAAACAGTAGCAGAATGTGCAGCACAGTTGATGTACACTACCAAAGAGGCTGGTGGCAACCCAAAGGTTAGAGTTGAAACCAGTTACAATTTGATTAGCTTTTGTGTATATTTGGCAATATGTGTAATGCAGTCAGTTTAGTTCTGTTGTTTATTCACAGGCGAATCTTTGCTGGCGTCATTGTTTTATGCCTCATTTGCATACAGCTTTATATGAAGAAAGAACCAAAATAACAAGGAATTTATTTTAAAACCTAAGAAAGGTGAAGAAAGCGGGATAAGTAACAAAAAATAGGTTCTATACATGCAGTTCAAAAAAGAAATTGGTGTCAATGAAAACATAGAACAACTGGGAAGCAAAACCGATAATAAGTTCTTTAAAACATTCTTTGTAAAATTTCCAAATTTTTTAAAACTTATCATGAGAGCAGTACTCGACATGGCTCTTTCATTTTCAAAACCTCTAAATGCGTATCTCAAATTATGTAAACAAAGATTTGTCGCGAGTTTTTTTTTACATTTTTGCTTCATTAGCATACGCACTCGTCTTTCTAATTCAGCTACAGAAACAAAACTTCTGAATAATGGAATGTTTTTTCAGAACAAACTTTCTCTGAAAATATGAGATTAATATGCTGAGTAATCTTTCCGAGATACGGTTTTAAAAATTGGAAAAAAATTGTGCAAAGAATGTGTGGCTCATTATCGTTCTTGTCTCCAGCTGTTTTGCATTTTTCTGAGTGATAATTTCATCTTTAAACCCACACTTGTTGAACCGAAAGCTCGGTCACTCATTAATTTTGATAAGCAATCTCAAGTTTTAAAGTCAGTTGTTGTTTATCTCTGATCTTTCTACGACTTAAGTTGTATGCTACCGAAGCAGAGTGTAAACAATAACGTCATCTGAAACTCGCCTATATATTTATGTGTATGTACATTTATGTTACGGTAGGTTTATTCTATAGTATAAATATGCATGTGTTTGTGTGTGTGTGTGTGAATGTTTTGAGTTGTGTTAACGGTATCATTTTTGTGCAAGTAAAGCCTTGACGGGTTTGCACAGGTTGTCGTTTAAGCTCCTGATAGTTTGAAGTTACTTTCACTCTTGCTTATTTTGTGAGAACAAATGTTGCTGTAAGACAACTCGCAATTCAACTCGCAGCACGGACAATCTAACTAAGAAAGGCTGAAACTAACAAATAGTTAAAAAATTTGGTAAGCATGCGTACAAATTAAAATATTACTATAAATTAATTGGTAAGCTAACTTTCGTTTGAATAAGAAAACGCAAAACTCTTAAGTATTGTTATAAAATGAACTATAAGTGATAATACATTGTGTTGTTACTTAAAGAAAAAAATAAACTAAAAGTGCTATCTATAAGTAAATTAACTGCATGTTAAATAAATGTTAAATGCATGCTGTTCTTTCTTTTTGTTGCACCGCACTTCATTACATTCGATCATACAAACATTTGTACATATCATCTCACGCATGCTCATACTATATTTTGATTGCCCGTAACATTTCTTGTTCATTCGCCTGACATCCAACACCTTTTCTACCGCACCACTCTTTTCTTCATTTCATTTTTTTATTTCTGTTTCAATATTTTCGTTTTTAACTTTATTTTACAACACTTGAATACAACCGTAACTCTGCCTTTTATCTCCCGTGCTTGATGAACTGTTAATTTTTTAATTCTTCTTCCGACTTTTTGTCTTTAAAAATCTAATAAAATCATTCTTGAACGTTCGTGATATTTATTTCCTTTGCCCTCTTATAATTTGCTGCTTTTCTAAACAACAGCTGCGAAGAGGGGTAAGCTTCTAGGTTAACTAAAAATCTTTTAAAAGCTACTGAAAGTTCTTGTCAACGAGTTCTTTCCCAGTTGATGACCAACCAAGGGGTCATTTCACAAAGTATAGTTTGTTCGTGCTAAAGTTGGGGTTACTGTTCCTCTCCTTATTCCTGTGTTGTGGTAGTTAACTGACTAAGGTTTTTTTGTTGTTTTGTTCCATGAAACTTCTTGATCCGTCGTTGTTCATCTGGTTTGACGTCGGCTGGTCTTGATGTCTCATTTTTTCACTTGATTCGTACTTCGTACTTCGTACTTTCGAACTTGACTCGAACTGTTGTAATTTATACATCTTTTCTTCTTTTTTCCATTCTTTCCTCCTTTTTTCTTTGTTATATTGTTTTACTAATTCATTTAATTACTTTGTATTATTGGTCAATTTTTTTTTATTTTGATGTGTTTTGCGTCTGTAACTGTATAATTATATTTCTGCTGTTATTCAAACCAAAAACCATCCCATCCCTTTTTACCATTTTTCACCTGACTAACTACCCCGTGTTTAAAATTATTTTTTTCTTTGATTTTTTAACAAATCCATCATTTTACAACAATGTGCTAACCCTCTAAACTTTAACAATCAAAGACGGGAATTCCAATCTCACCCACCCAGTCACCCGCCCAATCACCCACTTCTGACACCACCTCACCCCAATCAAACAAACACCAGGCCACACATACACACCCAGCACTAGACGATGCTGCTGCTGACATGAAAGATGCAGTACAAGACCTGCGGGCAACCCTAGACAAGGCTGCTGACGAAAGTGGAATCGTCACTGGATTGGTTGACAATATTCACAAGGCTTTAGCGGATGCTGGTGATGTTAGTATAGTTCAGAGGTTCTTTTTGTTATTGTAGTTTCGTATGTCAACTATTATAAATCGCCCTCCTTTATAAGCTGCGTCAGATGACGTTGAAAAAGGAAGTAATATATGTTGCACCTCCAGATCCACACAAGTCAGCCTTTAGATATTTGGTTTATGAATCAACTTTTGTTTTTATTCAGAAACTTACTTGTAGCTAAAACATACATTAAATTAACTGAGGTTTTCTTATAACTTTAGTATCCACCATGTATCTCTGACTGATACACAAGTTGTAGTGTACTTGTGCGAGTTCCTCTTTATTTATTTATATCTGTTTCCAATTGAGAAAAGAAGGTTTTCTAGTTCTTTATAATCCCGAATCCTAAACAGCCAGAAAATTTTTCATTTTTTCATGGAAAAAAACGCACAAAAAGCTACGTAAAAACAGTCACTACCAGCGGCTTGCATAGTTGAAGAAATTCAGTATTCCTGTTTCGGAACAAGGTTCTGGAATAATCTAAAGACTAGACTCTGGATTTAAACTGTATATTAATTTGTCACGCAATTATGCTTTGTGTTCTCTATTGTAATTTCCGGGCTGGGTTGATCGGTCGCTGGTTAGCTTTAACCCTGGGTTAAGCCAAAATTCAAGCAGTAATTTCTTCTCTAATAAAAGGTTTGCAGTTAAAAAATTTAAATTTTCCACGGAAAAAACTTGTAAAAACATGTAAATTCCAAAAATAAAGCTCAAATCGGTCTTTGTAAAGTGGAACAAGAGCGCAGGTTAACAATCGAACTGGGCCCAGTCTCCAGTAGTTTTCTCTCAAATCAAGCCTCCACCCCTCCCCCCAAATAATGGTACAAAACAATTGTGATCCCAGTTTAGGATTTACAATTATTGAATTTTGTATTCAAGTACCCACAGTGTTTGGTTAGGTTTTCTTTAAAAGAACGATTTAGTGAACATGTAAGTTAGAGCAAATAGTTTTTGCTCAACCTTGAGACTGCTTTGAGTTTTCTGTCTTTAAATATTGTTGGTTATTTCAAATAGCTATTATTTTGAACACAGTGAAACAAACAGAAAAATAAAGAATATAATTAACGATGGACAACTCGTTGAAAAATAGAACTCACGATTTGGTTTTTACGCAACGGAGGTTTAAATTTTGTATAATATTTGTTTCTGTTTTTTTCTTCTTTAAATTATTTATGCAGTGATGAACGTTTTCGAAGTGAATGGATTTTTGTCGTTTTTTAGTTATGAACTTGACCATTTGGTAAATTTAGTCTTTGAATATTAATTTGTAGCACTAGTTCACTGATCACCTTTTTGTGGGATAGACAATAAATTGACTGAGATTGACGGGTTCTGTTTATGATTAGACTGAAAAAGTTACAAGCGAGATGAATAATGAGCGAGTGGGGGATCAGCCATTCGTGCACTACCAGGAGAGGATGACAAAGGCTATGAAAGAATTGACGAGAAATGCACAAGATATGGTAAGCAGGAAGTTTAGGCCTTTCAACTAAAGCACTTTTTGGCGACTTTTTTTATATTTTGCTGATATCGCCGTCCATAGTTTCAGTATTTGAAAATCCGATCATACTATTGCAGACTGAACGGAAAGGAAACAACATGAATATTTTCAGATTTTATGGATGAGTTTTGTTGGTTTTTAAGATAAATTTGAGTTTTTGGGATTTATAGAGAAGTTTAAAGATTGTTAATTTTGCAGAAGCGAATAATTAGATTTATAGATAAGAGTCACTTCCTTGCTCACACAAATTCTATTTAGTACTACCGACTTCTCAATTCATGTGTTTAGTTAGAAAAAACAACAGTTCCATAAATTTTCAAGATATGTTTATACTAAATAACCAGATTCATAGATATAACACCAGGTTTTTGCTGTTTAAGAGAACTTAGTTTTAGTTTTGGGAATTTCCTAAACCATACAGGGTTCCTACGGGGCCTGAAAAAATTGTAGATTTTGGTTCGATAATGGAAATCTGTTAAGAATCGTGTGTAGAGAATATTGCTATTGTGTTTGCTTTCCTCTTTTACATTTCTGGCAATAGTGGTTGGCTTTTTTATCTTTCCGATAGTAATGTTCTTTTTTTAATCACAACTGTAATATGCTTGTTAAACAAATTGTATTCAAGTTTCTGACTCCAATCCACGGGAAATTCAAAAACATTAGCGAAAAAGTTAATTGTATTTCAGTTGTTCGAAAAATTTCTAATGCTGTCATTATTCAAACAGCTCAGCATACTGACTGTCTTCATAGTTACTCGAAACACTCTAAAAGGAATTGAATATGGTAAATTGAAGCAGTTTTGACAAAAAAAGCTTATAGGTGGCAGTTTTATGGGAAACAATTTTTGATTCTTGATTTAACAACGCGGAATATTCTGATGAAGAGACTCGGTTTGAACTGTTTTGAAAGGTTGGAAAGTCGAACACGGAACCATCTCAGCTGGCACCACTCGCTAAAAATATCAGCAGTCACTACGCTGACGTTGCAAAAGACTCAAAGGGAGCTGTTGCTACAGCTGGGCATCCAGAGGTATTAAATGACATATCTTTGTTGTTTTAGCTTTGGCAATTGTTTCATATGAACTAAAGACCATCGTTTTTTTTAAAAGCTTTTTCGAAATCAATAGTTTAAATCAGTACTATTAAATAGAAAGAAAAGGTTCTCACCGGACTTATCAGCTCTCCTTGACATTCAAATTTCAAGCAAAATGGTTGGAACAGCAGGAGAATCTGGGATGGTTTCCCTGTGAAACAATAAGTTGCACCGTACTTTAACTCACTTAAGCGATCAAAAATTGGTTGACTTAATTTTTATGATTGTAACGATGTTGGTGGTGGTTACAGTGGTGATGGCGATTGTAGTGATCTCGGTATTTGTTATGATTACGATGGTGGATATGTTGGTGATAGTGATGATGATGATGGCGGAAATTATGGTGATTGTTCAGCTAATGGTGATGATCATTTTGTTATGGTTATAATAGTGGCGATGGTTGTAGAAATTATGATGCTGGTGATGATGGTAGTAATGTGATGGTGTTGATAATCGTAGAAATGATGGTGATAGTGTTAACGCCTGTAATCTTTCTTATTATGATTCTAGTGAAGGTGGTGGTAATTATTGAAGTTATAGTGATAGCGATTGTCCTGAAAATTGGTTATGGCGTTGATTGTGGTACTGCTGATGATAGTGATGACGATGGTTATGGTAATGATATTGATTGTAGTGTTGGTGATGATGATGGTTGTGGTGGTGGTGTTGAAGGTGGTTACGGTGGTTATTGAGATGATATAGTGATGGTTTTAACTATGGTGATGATAGTGATAGTGATGGTGGTAACGATAGTGACGGTGGTAACTGTGGGGATGTTGGTGGTAATGGCGATGATGCTGATAATGGTGGTAACGATGGTGATGATACTGATGGTGGTAATAATAGTGGTATTGATGGTAGTGGTGGTATTAGGAAAAGAGAAGTTTGAGTAAAACTAGCCATATAAACAGTTCACTCAATTTAAGATTTAGTGTTGTAATTTTCCTTCGCTAATTTTAAACCACGTTAAAACCCAAACTAAAAAAATTCGGGTTCTTTTTGTTAGATTGCGCACCGTATCAAAACTGGTGTCCGTGGCCTTGGTGAGGCTTGCATAGGGCTCGTGCAAAGCGGCGCGGAGGTTCAAAGCAATCCCAAGGATCCGTTTGCCAAGAGAGAATTGGCAGAAAGCTGCAGAAACGTCTCGGAAAAGGTTTGTTAATGGGGGACCTGAGAAGATAAAGATTGTTTTCCTATAGATGTTGTTGTGCAGAGTAAAAAATGAGTTGTACGAATTTGGTTCAACAATCAAGCTGTCTACGCATTTCTTGATATTTTTTTGATAAGATTTTAAAAGTCTTATCCATCTCTTGCTATTTTATAAGTACACGCTCTGCACCACTAGTGCATCGAGCACTTTTTACTGAGTGGATTTATTTTATTATTCTAATTTGTATTTTAGTTATATAAACCCTTGCACGTTTTGTCAACTCAAATTCTAAGTTTAGTTTCCCATGTTCTTGCAGTTTCATTTCATAAACAGCACAGAACCGTGTCAGTAAGTTGTAGAGCAATTCAGTTGTTTCACATAACTCACACCAGTTTTATAAATAAAGACTCGTTGATCACTGCAGGCGAATTTTGACATGACGAAGTTTATATTTTCGGCATTGGCAGATACTATTTTTGTCGAACAAAGTTAGAGCATTTACAACTCGTGTCTAAAACAAAGCATGAGTACATCTGAATTTACTTTGAATAAAAAAGGTTAATGCAAGTATGCTCAAAGATTTTGAATTAAAATTTGCTGCTGGCTTTATACTTTAAGGAAGCGACGTTTTGACAGTTGTTCTGTTAAAAATTTACATTTGAAGTCGGGCTTGATTTTTCTTGGTTTTGTTCTTGGCCTTTTGTAAAATTGAACTTCTTTGTTCATAAAAGAAATTTTCGTATAAAAAAACGTGTATTCTCTTTTGAGAAAGCTGAAAATTGTCTTCAAAGAGCGAATAATAAAGTTCTTCACGAGATGTGTAATAAACCTGACAATGGGTCAGTGAACAAACTTCTTTAGAATACAAGAGCCCTATGCTGCAACATTCTAAGTGTTAACAGCACCAGCTTATTGTAGTCGTTGACAACCTATTTTAACCAAAAGGTATCAAACATCCTGGCCGCGCTCCAAGCTGGCTCACGTGGTACCCAGGCATGTATTAATGCTGTTAGCACAGTCCATGGAATCGTGAGTGACTTAGATACAACTGTACTTTTCGCTACGTCTGGAACTTTGAGCCCCGAAACTGTAGGAGATACTTTTAATGATCATAGGTAGGTAAAAAGTGTCCGTGTGTCTCAAGATGCACACTTAGGATGCGTGTATGTGATATGGCAGTGTTTTTGTGTTTTGTGCTCGCGCGTCAGCGGCAAAGTGGCTGAGCGGTTAGCGTGTTCGAGTCGTAATCCTAGGGTCGCGAGTTTGAGCCCTGGTTAGACCATTGTGTTATGTCCTTTAGCAAGACACTTTACCTGACTTTGTTCGAGTCGACTTAGCTGTGTAATTGATTACCAGTACTGCTGGGGGCTAACCTGCGATGGATTAGTGACCTGTCCAGGGGGAGTCAAAGGCTCTCATCCGCTTAACACTACAGAAAACGGAGATTAGCGCCGGCCCTACGAGCCACTTAGGCTCGCTCATGATTTAGACAGATACGGATAGAATTTTCTATAGCCAAAGTAGCACCATGTTTAAATGGACCATATGAACAAAGACCTGTTCACTTTCTCAACTGAGAACCACATAAATACGAGGTATTTTCCCTGTCCTGATTTTGGCTGTTTTAGTGGGGATCCCTGTATGTTGATTTTTTTCTCGTCAATAATTTAGGAAACTGCGACAAAAAGGTTAGCCATAGAGTTGGATGCTGATAACATTTTTTTGGCTTTACATAACTTGCCTATTTGGGATTCCGTTTGTCTTCATCACAGAGAGGATATTTTGAAAAAAGCCAAAAGTCTTGTACAAGACACTAAGGAACTCGTCAGTGCAGCACAGGCCTCCCAGGATGTGCTGGCGACGGCTGCCCAATCAGCTGTTGGTACAGTGACATCACTTAGTGATCACGTGAAACTTGCTGCAGCAGCCCTTGGCCCAGATGAGAGCGATACTCAGGTTGGTTTTCCAATTTGCTTCTAAGTTGGGTTTCTTGGAAACGATATTCTTGGAAAAACATGTACACAAAATCAGTTTCTTTTTTCATAAAAAATTCTTTATAATTTTAAAACATAGCTGTTATGTGCTAAAGTGAAGTCGGCTTTAATTAGGTTTTTATCATTGTTTATGGTTGGTATGTAACTGTCCTTACTTGTGGATGAGACAACTAATTTTCTTATCTCGAGATTTTCTTGTTTGAACAGCAAATGTTGCTTAACGCATGTAAAGATGTAGCATCCGCCCTGGCTAACCTTATTGGTGCTACGAAGAACGCGTCTGGCAAGTCCCCAAATGACCCCGCTATGGAACCACTGAAAACTTCAGCTAAGGTAACTTGAGATTTGGGTTCAAATTCCTTTTTTTTCATTACTTATTTTCCTGTACACATTGTTACATTTTCTGTTCACATAATGGTAATGTAAAGAAAAAATAGTTTGCAGCATTGTTACACTAAACGAAAAAATAATAGTATGGTAACAGGTTCAATAACAGTACGGTAACAGGTTTAAACAGTATCGAGCTGTAGAGATATTTTATTGAACACCTGGCTGTAGTTGTGAAAACGGCTGAGGTCAGACAGTGACTGGCATTTTGATCACTTCTCAAAGGTTAGCAAGACTTTAGTAACTTCGACCGACTTGCTTTAAGAAGCTTTTTAATATTAGCTATAACTTTAAAGTTTTCTTTTCATAGAGCATGGCATCCAATGTGTCTCAATTGTTGATGACAGTCAAGAGCGTGGAGGATAAAACTTTGAGAGGAGTGAGGGCCTTGGAGTCATCTTGTGAAGCTGTTAAGCAAGCTATCCTAGTAAGTAAATAAATTTGTACTAGTGACTAAGCCATCGTCATTCTCATTAGTATTAATTGTATAACATTTAATTAAGCCACCCATGTAAGTAAACCAAACATCAGTGACTAAGCCATCCTGCTAAGTAAACCAAGCATTTACAGTGACTAAGCCATCCTCTTTACTCATTAGCAAACCAAACATCACAGGTGATTAAGCCATCCTAGTTAGTAAACAAAGCATAACAGATGACTAAGCCGTCTTTGTAGGTAAACTAAACCCAGTGACTAAGCAACGCATCATGATTGTAATTTCATGGAAAGTGTTAGAATATTGACATGGGGAGCGTGTACCCCTGATAACCTCAGGAATTGTGTTGGAATGTCGACGTGAGGAGCATGGTAACCCTGATAATCTCACAGAAAGTGTTGGATTGTCGACATGAGGAGCATGGTTACTCTGGAATCTTACGCAAAAATGTTAGAATGTCAACATAATGAGCATGGTAACCTTGGTAGTCTCAAAGAAAGTGTTTGAGCTTCGGCATGAAGAGCATGGTAGCCCTGGTAATCTCGTAGAAAGTGTTGGAATGTCGACACGAGGAGCATGGTAACCTTGGTAGTCTCATAGAAAGTGTTGGAATGTCGATGTGAGGAGCATGGTAACCTTGGTAATCTCGTTGAAAGTGTTGGAATATCGAAAGTGGGAAACACAGTAACAATGGCAATCTCATAGAAAGTGTTGGAATGTCAACATGAGGAGCATAGTAACCCTGGTAGTCTCATAGAAAGTGTTGGATTGTCAACATGAGGGGTATGGTAACTTGATAGTCTCATAGAAAGCGTTGGATTGTTGACACGAGGAGCATAATAACCCTGATAATCTCATAGAAAGTGTTGGAATGTCGAAAGTGGGAAACACAATAACCATGGCAATCTCATAGAAAGTGTTGGAATACCGACATGAGGACCATGGAAACCCTGGTAGTCTCATAGAAAGTGTTGGATTGTCAACATGAGGAGCAAGGTAACCTTGGTAATCTCAAAGAAAGAGTTGGATAGTTGACATGAGGAGTATAATAACCCTGATAATCTCATAGAAAGTTTTGGATTACCGACATGAGGAGCATGGTAACCCTGATAATCTCATAGAAAGTTTTGGAATACCGACATGAGGAGCATGGTAACCCTGATAATCTCATAGAAAGTTTTGGAATACCGACATGAGGAGCATGGTAACCCTGATAATCTCATAGAAAAGGTTGGAATGCCGACATAAGGAGCATGGTAACCTTGGTAGTCTCATAGAAAGTGTTGGAATGTCGACGGAGGAGCATGGTAACCTTGGTAGTCTTATAGAAAGTGTCATAGAAAGTGTTGGAATGTCGACATGAGGAGCATGGTATGAGGCTCTCTTCTTGTGCTTGAAGGCGGACAATATGGCGGACAATGCGCGCTCACGTTCGAAGTCGGAGAAAGCGAACACAGACGAATCAAAGAGCATTTCTTTGCAGTTAGTTAAAGAGTTGCTTAATGTACAAGAATCTTCAATGAAAAGCTTTTTTTAGCACGTTTGTCGATTCCACAAATGCAAGAGTCGACCAAATGATTAAGGAAGTCAGAGATCTTAATACGAGCTTGGGGTTCACCCAAGTGCAAGTACAAGAGATGAGGCATCTGAGATGTGAAGAAAAGTTAGATAGCATCGAAGGTAACCTAGAAGGCCTAATTATCAAAGCCGACGACCTTGAGAACCGGTCCAGACGAAATAATTTGTGCTTTGAAGGGATTCCCGAAGAAGCAAATAGACAGAGCGAATCATGGGAGAAGTCTGAGGAGAAGGTTAAAAAAATTCTAAATGCTCAAACGCAGCTGCCATTGGATGATATCAAGGTTGAGAGGGCCCACCATGTTGGGGCGAAGAAAACTAACAAGCAAAGAGCAATCGTGGTTAAATTCCTAAGCTACAAAGACCGAGAGAGAGTTTTAAAGGAGCAAAGAAGCCTCAAAGGTTCAAATGTTTATGTTCGAGAGGATAACTCTGACCGAGTCGCGGAAATGCGTAAAAGACTAATTCCAAAGATGTTTGAAGCAAGAAAAAGAGGAAAAGATGCGTAAATTAGATTTACCAAAACTCATTATTCACGACCGTCCACCTACGGTATGTATGGACGCAGAAGCAATTGAATAAATCGAACAGGCGAAGCAATTGAATAAATCGAACTCAACAAATTAAACCAAACACTGAGTGAAAAAGAAAGAAATGATATCTGTTTTAAAGACTACTTCGAACAGTGTTTAGAAGTAGCTACTATTAACGCCACTATGTTGGTAAGTTAATTCATTTCAATTTTTACAGCAGGTTGTCTTGAATTTAATGATAATTTGACAGTAACTTATGGACTCAGCTATATTGAACTTTCCGTTTTGTCACCTAAATAACGAAGAATTTAGTTTGGTGATCTATGAAATGAATCAGGGACGCGTACATTTTGATGCTGATCGCCTGGAATCCTTACACCTCAATCCATTGAATACTAGGAATTCGACATCACAAACTTTTGATATAGACCCAGACCAACAATTTCTTTCTAATGAATATAGCAATTATTATGTGCCCGATCAGTTTAATGACCTAACAAAAAAAACTATCGTACATCTCTATCGTTACTGCATTTGAACGCCCGCAGCATAAATTGTAATTTACCTAAACTAATAGAGTTTCTCAATATACTCGATTTATCATTTTCTGTCATTGGAATCACAGAAACTTGGCTCAAAAATTCTGAAGAAAACAACCATAATGATATTGAAGGCTATAGTTTTATTCACAATTGCAGGCAAGTTAAAACTGGAGGAGGTGTTGGTTTCTTCATTGATAGAAACATTGAATATAAACAAAGACATGATTTAGATTTCTGTGACCATAAAGTGCTAGAATCAATTTTCATAGAGGTACAAAGACCTAAACAAAGCAACATTATACTTGGAACCATTTACAGACCACCAGAGGCAAATCTATCGGAATTTGTTTTGAAACTTAATGAACTATTATCTAAATGCTCTAGGGAAAAGAAACCTTGCTATTTACTTGGAGATTTCAACATCGATCTTTTAAAATATCAACAACATTTCCACACAAACGATTACTTGGATACTATGTTTTCCCACTGTTTTTTACCCCTTATTAATAGACCTACTAGAATAACATCGCATTCTACTTCGCTAATCGACAGTATCTTTACTAACCACTCACCCAATAATTCCAAAAGCGGGATTTTGTTCACAGATATCTCAGATCACCTCCTAGTTTTCACTCTCTTACCACAATCAGAAATGAACATAGCCAGCCCTAACCTTTACACTACTAGAAGAGTTATTAATACAAAGTCTAAGGAAAACTTCAGAGACAAATTGATGAATTATAATTGGGAAAATGTGTATGAAAACGAACATCCAGATGCAGCATACGATAATTTTGTTAAAACGTATAAAAAAATATATGACAACTGTTTTCCTTTTAAAAGAATCTCACGAAATCGAGCTAAACTGTATAGTAAACCGTGGATAACAAAGGGCCTCCAGAAGTCAATAAAACTAAATGTTATCTTTGTAAGAAGACTTTAAAACATCCATCCCCAGTACATAATGCGAAGTACAAGAAATATAAAAATAAATTAAACCACCTGCTCAAAATTTCTAAACGCAGCTTCTATGATGAAAGATTTGAAAACACCAAAGGAAATCTCAAAGAAACTTTGAAGCTTCTAAATGAAGTTATTAATAAACGCAAAACTAGATCAGAATACCATCATCAATTGTACACAACGATAGAGTTAAGTGATCCTTTGGAAATTGCGAATAAATTTTGTGAATATTACACTAACATCGGTCCAAACCACCCAAATAAACTACCAAACTCAAGAATATCACTTGATACTTATCATAAAAACAGGGTTTTCGAAACCATCTTTCTTAAACCAGTTACTAGCAATGAAGTGAAAGAGATCGCAAACAAATTCAAATCAGGTAAAGCAAGCGGATTTGACCAACTTAAGATTGATGATATTACATGTTATATTGATTCGATTGCTGGTCCTTTATCTCACATAATCAATCAGTCTATTTCTACAAGAATTGTACCCCAGAATATCAAAATAGCTAAAATAATCCCAATTTATAAGAAAGAAGAACCAAATTATTTTGCCAACTACAGGCCAATATCAATTCTACCAGTGATATCAAAATTCTTTGAAAAGGCAATATACGATAGAATGATCCATTTTATGAACGAACACAACATTCTTTTTAGGCACCAGTATGGATTCAGATCGCAGCACTCAACTAATCTAGCTCTAATACATCTTATTGATCAAATATCTTCCTCCGTTGACGATAGGAAACTTTGTACCGGAATATTTTTGGACCTCTCAAAAGCTTTTGACACAGTAAGTCACAGAATTCTTCTAAATAAGCTTAAACACTATGGTTTTAGGGGAATTGCACTAGAGTGGATAAAGAATTATTCAAACGACCGCAAGCAATATGTCCAGTTTAAAACAGTCTCTTCAGAATTTCAAATAGTCCAATGTGGTGTTCCACAAGGCAGCATTCTGGGTCCTTTATTATTTCTTATTTATATCAATGAAATTACACACACCTCCGATCTGCTTAACTTCATTCTGTTTGCCGATGACACAAGTGTTTTCTTTGCTAGTAAAGACATCAAAACTCTACAAGAAACTATTAAAACGGAACTCGAAAACGTATACAACTGGCTGATAGCTAACAAGCTAACAATTACCATAAAGAAAACTAACTATCTGATTTTTAAGTCTAGACGAAATAAACTGAATATAGCAGGTTTTAATATTGAAATAATGAATGAGCCAATACACCAAAAACAAGTTGTTAAATTCCTTGGTGTATTTCTGGATGAAAATCTGAACTGGAAAGAGCATATTCATGTAATTTTGGGAAAAATATCAAGATCTATCGGAATAATATCAAAATCAAAGTATTATCTCTCTCGTAAAGCTCTTTTTAAACTTTATTATTCTCTGGCATACCCTTATCTGTATTACGGGAACATCATATGGGGATCTATCTATAAAACGAACCTAACAAGGTTAATCATTCTCCAGAAAAGAGTGATAAGAATTATCACAAAATCAATATTTGGTGCTCATATAGCACCTATTTTCTATGAATTCAAACTCCTCAATTTAAGAAATATCCAAAATCTCCAAGTTGGATTATTTATGTTCTCAGTTCACAACAAACTAGTCCCAGAAACGTTTCAATCTATGTTAAAAAAAACTCAAGTAAACATTCTTACCAAACTAGACAAGTAAATCAGTATGCACTTCCTTTTATCAGAACTAATATCAGAAAATTTACAGTTATTTTTCAAGGTCCAAAATTTTGGAATACTTTACCTGCAAATTTAAAATCATGCTGGACGTATAAATCTTTTAAAGTCAACCTTAAGAAGCATCTCATAACAAACTAGCTCTTCTTAACTTACTTTAGACGATATATTTAATGTGTATCACTTACATGACTGTATATAATTTTCCATTCTTTCAATGTACGAATAACTGTTATTGAATGTTAGTATTGTTAATGCTTATTACGAGTCTGTCGTTCGTACTCCATTTTAATATAACAAAAGAATCAAAATGTTAATACAACAACAAAGGCAGTTTAAAAAATATGCCCCCTGGTTTCTTTTAAACTGTCTTGCCATTCAATTGTAAGCATATGATAAATTGTTAAGTCAGTGATAAATGTGCTTCACGATGATTGAAATAATCTTTTACACATGTATATATTGTTATCAGTGTAAGTATTTGGTAAATAAAACATGTATGTATGTGTCGGATTGTCGACATGAGGAGCATGGTAACCTTGGTAGTCTTATAGAAAGTATTGGATTGTCGACATGAGCATGGTAACCCAGGTAATCTCATAGAAAGTGTTGGATTGTCGACGGAGGAGCATGGTAACCTTGGTAGTCTTATAGAAAGTGTTGGATTGTCGACATGAGGAGCATGGTAACCT
>JAOBRD020539509.1:3596-16706 GCA_027575215.2 Hydrozoanthus sils | reverse complement strand
CTCCGGACCCACTGTTTTCAGAAGTTTTGCTCACTTTGAGCGGCAAAAACTCTTATTTCTCTCTCTGTAACATCAGCTGATTTTGGCAATTTCGAAAAGTAGAGCTATTTGCGCAAAAAATAAAACTATTTCATAGGCACTTTAATTTGTTTTTTCAAATAACAAAAGAAAGTGTTCTAAAATCGTAACCACTTAAAACATCGAAATTCCCCGACACCCTTTTGAAGTATATTTATTGAAGTTTAAAAGCATGACATTTTGAGAGACCTTCGTCAAAACAGCTAGAAGAGTTAACGGGCTTGAACAGAAGCGGTAGGCATGCGTTTGACACCACGAAGTAAGACCAAAATTACTCTTTCAGATTTTTTAAATTAAGGCTGCGTTTTAGATTTATTTAGCTGTAGGAACACCTAATTTTCAAACGAGAAACCTTTGAATGCGGTGCTCAAACGCGATTCGTGCGAAACTTACCTCCAGTGTGTCTGTAACCTTAAATTAAGGTATAAAAAAAAACTAGTTGACAGGGCGAAGATTGATATCTGAACGTAGATCTATGCCTCCTTCGACTATCAAGAGGTTTGACAAAAAACAGGGGGCAAACACACTGCCAAATAAAACAACACGGAGGAGCTCTACAAACTTTAATGGTTATTGTAGCCAAAGCTGTTAGCTTTCAAAGTTTTGAAAAAAAGAGAAGGATTCCTGCCTACTTGAATTATGCCTCAAAATGCCGCCCTTGCTCTCCTAAGTACGGTCTTCCAAAAGTTTGATGTATTTTTTTTTTCGAAATAAAAACTTTCAATGGTTTCACTTGAAAATAACAACTCCATCATGTAACCCACAGGCAGCCGAAACTCTTTTGGCGTATGTAAGAACATCTACTCATGGACAAGTCGGCCGATTTTTCACAGAGCATCACGGGAACTATTGTGCCTATAGTGATAGTGGGGTTTAAAGCAACATTAATAGCTTTGACTTTGTCGATAGAGGGACCCTCTTGAACATCGATCGTAAAAATTCCTTTAAAATTTTTCGAATAGCGCCTACAATATACTAACGAGATAATCACAAGGTGAAATTAAGGTAGATGAACTTCATTTCCAATATTTTATGTCTTGAAATTTTGGCTAATTTTATGAAACTTTCTTTGTGCAAATTTCAAAGTTAGCCTTACTTCATTGATAACGAAATAGATACAAACAAACCAACCCTGGTTACAAAACGATTTTCGTCGAGCTCTTTGAAAGAATAGTTTAATCGTTGTACCTGTAAAAACTGCCGACTTCTAATAAGTTTAAGACAATCACATTGTAAAAGCTTGACTATCTGATGACTTAAAGTTCATATGACATTCTAATGTCAATAAAATGGACAATTAGCCTTTTTTGATGATTAATCGATAGATAAATTAGCTCTAAGTTTGCATAAGTTTGCATATTTAATTAACTGTAAAAATAATTGAGAAAAAAGCATAACACTAGTATAAAACCTCTCTCAAAATGAAGGAATTGATTTAAATCCAAACAAAACTTTTAAAATATTGTAGATAAAATGTCTCCGTGTTAATATAACATAATTGGTCAATGTTCATTGATAACTACTATTTTTCAGTGAATATCAAAGAATTGTCACGTCTATTTTCGGAGTTTGACATGCAATATTTTGAATGGCTTATCCCAGAAACTCACTGAAAATACATCACAAACGTCAAAAATGTAGCTTTGGTAAATATTGAAAATGCAGCTTAAAGTCCCAATCAAGTTCCAGATTAAAATTATTGTCATCTGTGAACTCAAAAATCGAATAAACAAAGAAAATTTCCACGTCCAAGTACGTTTTTTAATAAAAAAAAAAGATGGGAATGTAAATTTTGACCGAGCGGGACTGGGACTGATAACCTGTGATGTAGCAGCAGTGAGTTAAGTGGTTTTTGTTTAAAAAAATTTATTTCAGTTAAAAAATGTCATGAGATTTTTATTTCAAAAAAATTTCAAGGGACTAATTCATTGATTAAAGTTTTAGCAATGTGACTATTGTAGCCAGAATTGATTTTTTTGAGATAAAAAAGATTGTCTCTGCTTCATGCCTCGTGCTACGTCAAATGCATCCTGCTACGTCATCATTGCACACTTCAAGTCTAAAAAATGTAACAAGAACGGCGAGAAATGGTTTTATTTTCGAAAATTGCTATTATTAAAGGGTTCCACTTTTCATCTGGAACTTAAAAAAATAAGCTTGATAGGGACTTTAATGACTCTGGATAATCCTATTTAGTTACAATAAAACCTTTATACTGTAACTCTAATCCCCATCAGGTAAGTAACCTCCAGATGCTGTGGAAACTAAGGTTACTCAACCCAGAACCCGGGGGAAGGGGGTTGATTTCTCCAGGGGGAAGGCTATACGGACCGCAGATCCTGGTTTTTAAGATGTTGTTTTCAGGGCTGAATAACTCCGCAAATAATCTGGAGGTTACTCATCTAAAAAGGACTCTAGATATAATTTAAAGACTAATTAATATAAGTTCTTTTGGGAAGTATTTATACGAGCAAAACTTTGATCAAACCAGAGCGTTTGCTGACGTTGCGAGTTTTAGCCATGCGTAGATTAAAACTGCCATTTTTCGAATTGATCAAAACTTATCATCAGCAGTAATTAATGGTTTACCTCGTGACCGAAAACGGCTGAAAAGAACATATCACTATCTGTCAATTGTATATAAGACGTATGAATGGTTTAATCTCGTGACTTAAAATCACGGAATAGAACATACTGCTGTATTTTAATTGTATATAAGAGGCATGAACTGTTTAATCCCTTGACCTCAAACAACATAGTAGTATATTAAAGAGAGGAATCGTCTATGCTCCGCCACTGAACAGTATCACAACACGCTGACGGACGTGTACACATTGTGGATTCTAAGAACGCTGAATGCGTATATATCACAAAAAACTGTTTCTAGAAGCTTGTTAATCCATGTGATATAAAAACACATAAAACGATCATATTTCAATACTTCAAAATATAATCGCCTTTGTTTTTGAGGAAATGCTTCACTTGTTTTTTTTTCTTTAGTTTTATCGAAGTCATCGAGTTTTAATTTCATTTCGCTGAAGAAGACCGAAGTTATTGGCTGAAACGTTTGGAACTTTTTAAAGACTACTAGTCTTTCAGTCGGAGACGACGTTTTTAAAACATTTTATTTTATAATCTAGAATGTATGGCTTTCTTTTACTGGTATACAACGGGTTGAATCGTTAATTCTATATCACTACCGGTGTTTGCGATTTCTGTTTTCTTTCTTTGATCTTCTTGACATTTTCTAGGAAAGATGGGTTCAGCTTCTAAGGGGGCTAGAATTTGGCATTCAAACTTTTGAGTTTGTTAAAACACTTGTAGCTTAGAAACACATCATGAGTCGGCTGGCTACTGACCTATTACAACCAAGTTGAGCAATGCTTTGCCATTTTCTCTTCTTTCAATTTCTGCTTTCTTGTCAAACTACAAGCAAACGAAATGAAAGTTTAATTCTAACACTTTCAGCTAGCTCTCTTACTGTTAAAAGAAGTTCAGTGTCATTCTTTTGGTTTAGTTTAGGTAACGATACTCGTATACGGGTACGCTAAGACGCTAAAAAGCTCGGTTCTTAAGTTGGTATACGTAAAATACCAGAGCTTTAAGATGTACCGGTCAAAATCTGTGTAACTTACTACTGTGCTATAAAAACACTGGAAGAGCGTAGTAACCTACTAACCCTAACCCTAGTAAGATTCCATTGGTCAAGCAAGTCTTACTGCGGGCAGTTAGCAAGATTCCGTTGGGCACGCGAGTCTTACTGCGGAAAGTTATTAAGATTCCGTTGGTCACGCGAGTCTTACTGGGGAAAGTTATTAAAAATCCGTTGGTCACGCGAGTCTAACTGGGGACAGTTAATATGATTCTTGGTCACGTAGGTGTTACTGCGGGCAGTTGATAAGATTCCGTTGGTCACGCGGGTCTTACTGGGGACATTTAATAAGTATCCGTTGGTCACGCAAGTCTTATTGCGGGCAGTTAACAAGATTCTGTTGGTCACGCGAGTCTTACTGGGGACAGTTGACAAGATTCCGTTGGTCAAGCGTGTCTTAATGCAGACAGTTAATCAGGTTTCCTTGGTCATGCAAGTCTTACTACGGTTAGTTAACAAGATTCCGTTGGTCACGCGTTTCTTACTGCGAAAAGTTATTAAGATTCCGTTTGTCACGGAAGTCTGCGGACAGTTAATAAGATTCTGTTTGTCACGCAAGTCTTACTTTGGACAGTTAAGATTCTGTTGGTCACGTGAGTCTTACTGCGGACATTTAACAAGTATCCGTTGGTCACGCAAGTCTTACTGCGGACAGTTAGCAAGATTCCGTTGGTCAAGTGAGTCTTACTGCGGACAGTTAATAAGATTCCGTTGGTCACGCAAGTCTTGCTGCGGACAGTTAGCAAGATTCCGTTGGTCAAGTGAGTCTTACTGCGGACAGTTAATAAGTATCCGTTGGTCACGCGAGTCCACTGCGGACAGTTAATAAGATTCCGTTGGTCACGCTAGTCTTACTGCGGACAGTTAATCAGGTTTCCTTGGTCATGCAAGTCTTACCACGGTTAGTTAACAAGATTCCGTTGGTCACGCGTTTCTTACTGCGAAAAGTTATTAAGATTTCGTTTGTCACGGAAGTCTGCGGACAGTTAATAAGATTGTTTGTCACGCAAGTCATACTTTGGAAAGTTATTAAGATTCCGTTGGTCACGTGAGTCTTACTGCGGACATTTAATAAGTACCCGTTGGTCACGCAAGTCTTACTGCGGACAGTTAATCAGGTTTTGTTGGTCACGCAAGTCTAACTATGGACAGTTAGCAAGATTCCGTTGGTCACGCAAGTCTTGCTGGGGACAGTTAATAAGATTCCGTTGGTCATGTGAGTTTTACTGCCACTTAATTTAAATTTTAATTGATTCTCTTATAGTTATAGTCAACAAAGTAAGTCGAAGGAAACATGAAAACTTTACAAACTTTATCTTTAACTTTAGATTTGGTTCTGACGATCTCTGAGGACTTGGAAGGCTCGCTGTCTGTGTTGCTTTGTCCCTCAGGCGAACTGTTGACAAAACAATAGTAATAAAAAGATTTAAAAAACAATGGAAAACGGAACTGGGTACAAAATGCAACTGCTGAAGTTGAACCACGTGAACTCCAAAAGTTTGGATAGGAGTTAGGAAAATTGCGTTTAGATAAGCAAATCGGCCACTGATCCTTATAAGGAGTTGTTTACTCGTTTCGAGAACCTAAGAAACCATTAAAGTGTTCGTACAGTTTCAATTTTTTTCCTCTTATATGAGAATTACAGTGTCAATATGGCAACTCAAGCAAACTTCCAGTCCAAAAATCTGCCCCCGAAGTTACAAATTTGATTGTGGAACTTTGGTTGTTGATGTGTACGTGTGATGTCAGCTAGCAAACGAGGGCAAAGTTTATGCGACGAAAGATGAAACTCGAAGATGTTTCAACCGCAAACAGCAAATAAAATTGTACTACAATCTTCTCGGTTCTTCTCCAAAACTAAACTCAACCTAGCTCACGTAATTAACTATTGCCCATCAGTTCCCAGCCTGCACCGCGCGTCAATCACAGACATGCCTCAATCACGTTCTGAGCATGTGCAAAAGTTTACGATGACTTTTTCTTACCCATCATAATAAAGTAGATCGAAATGCTTCGCATTCCGAATTTAAAAATGATAAACGTCATTATCACCAATACTATTACAATCTCAACAATTTCTTTTAAATTTTTTCTTTTGATAATTCTCACCTTCGATCTGTTGATTTATCCAACGGGGTTATTGAAAATCCAACTTTTAACTTGTCCTTTGAAGATGAAACCTTGCGAGGAGTGGACTTGAGCTCAGCTTCTCTCATTCTAACCGGTGTAACTGCACTTAAATTCAGCGCGGGGTCGACCTTTTCTCTTACGTTGGGAATATCATTACTGCTACCACATGCACCACCTACAGACTGAACTGTTGGAAGCACCATTTTAAGACTGCTTTCATAATTCAGAGAATTACTTCTGTATGTTAGTTTCTAGACGTGGGCCATGTTGCAGTGGTTGTAGTTGTAGTGGTAGTGGTGGTTAGTAGTAGTAGGTTTTTCTGGTTGAAAAACATTTTTTGATAAATTGAGCTAAATAAAATAATGGCTTGTTGTTTGGGCTTGAAACAATTTCGGCTACAAAGTTTATACTATTTGGATGTGTAGTCTGAAAAACTGATTTGAATTTTAGTAGTATAGTATGCACCGCATTTGCCCCCATTTTTGGGGCGCAAATAAATTATCTCTGCATGACGTCTTAGCTCATAAATAAAACGCGGATTGTTTACATAAACTTTTGTTATGAAAATGATCCCAACGGTCGTTTTTCTAAAATGGCGCCAAGTGCATTAATTATGCAAAACAGCAACGGTTTTGATTCGTCGTGATTGGTTCGTCCATGAACGTGTTGTTTTAAACCATGACATCATGTTTCTATTTTTATCTCGGATAACATGCTATAAAGCAAGCAGTGCTGTCCTTTCCCAGTTCCAAAACTAAAGAAACTATAAACAAGGATTGCGAGTCTTCTTATGCAAATTCAGGAAAGTAAAGAAACAATGAGGAACTTAATCCCCTATTGTTTTGTTTTTGACAGCTGTCGGCGCGAACTCGCATATTTAATGAGCCTGCATATATTGAGTATATTTTTGAATATTTAATTAGAACGCTAAAAAAAGTTAACTGAGCATCTCATTCGCTTAAAGATTTATTCCTGGGAAAACAAACTATTACAATATACCGGCGTTTGATGATTAAACTGTAAAAGAACAAAGAAAAGACTTAACATCAAAGATTGATTTCAATTACAGTTTATTCTTCTTTTCCTAACTCTCTCTGTTTACATTTCTGAAAAAATCATTCGTTCTCTCTACTAACTCCAACACCACCACCGCCCCAATTTTGTTAGTCAATGTTAGACTATGTGTTAGACTAGCTATGTCAGTCTATGTTAGTCAATGTTAGACTATGTTAGACTATGTTACTCCATGTGTTAGACTATGTTAGTCTATGTTAGACTAGCTATGTTAGTTTATGTTAGTCTGTGTTAGACTATGTTAGACTATGATTATCTATGTTAGACTATATGTTAGACTATGTTAGACTATGTGTTAGACTTAGACTATGTGTTAGACTATGTTAGATTATGTGTTAGACTATGTTAGACTATGTGTTAGACTATGGTAGACTATGTGTTAGACTATGTTAGTCTATGTTAGAATATGTGTTAGACCATGTTAGACTATGTGTTTCAAAAGATCTTTTCTTGCGGGACATTTACAAAGATTATCATCAGTGCACAATATTAATTTTACTACTGCGATAGAACTGAAGTCTTATAAAGAGTTTTTCTGTTTTTGGTTCAAGAACTGTATGAAACTTAATTTCAGAGAGGAGATTGATTTATCAATGTTATTTGGGATTGATTGGGTAAATCTTCTGTTTTCTTCGTTATCAAATAAACTTAAAAAGTTCTTTAAATTTATTCTAATAGTGTTCTAATAAAACTAAAATCCCCGATGCTTTTACATAATGCAAGCAAAAACTGACAAAATCTAATTTTTACTTCGAGCATGTAACAAATAGTTGGCTGTGGGGATCTTGAAAGCAATCACAACCGCTGTCTTACGACATGTGCTACCTGATATGTTTTGGAAATCTTAGAAATGATCGGATCACTGTGTAGCGACTTGTAATACCTAGTTTGCTTTGGGAAACTTGGAAACGATCAGAACTGCTGTGTAACGAGTTGTGCTACCTGATATACTTTGGGAATCTTGGAAATGGTCGGGCCACTGTGTAACGACATGTAATACCTAATTTGCTTTGGGAATCTTGGAAATGGTCAGAACCGCTGTGTAACGAGTCATGCTACCTGATATGCTGTGGAAATCTTGGAAACGATCAGACCACAAAGTAGCGACTTGTGCTACCTCATATGCTTTGAGAATCTTGGCAATGATCGGACCACTGTGTAATGAGTTGTGCTACCTGTAATGCTAAGAGAATCTTGAAAACGATCAGACTACTGTAGAACGAGTTGTGCTACCTCATATGCTTTGAGAACCTTGAAAACAATGAGACTATAACGAGTTGTGCTACCTCATATTCTTTGAGAATCTTGGAAATGATCGGACCACTGTGTAATGAGTTGTGCTACCTGTAATGCTAAGAGAATCTTGAAAACGATCTGACCACTGTGTAACGAGTTGTGCTAGCTCATATGCTTTGAGAACCTTGAAAACAATGAGACTGTAACGAGTTCTGCTACCTCACATGCTTTGAAAATCTTGGAAATGATCGGACCACTGTGTAACAAGTTGTTTACCAGGTTTACCTTAGGAATCTTGGGAAATGATGAATAATCCATGTAAAGAGTTGCACTACCCGCTTAGCTGTGGGAATCTTGAAAACGGTTGGAACCGCTGTGTAACGAGTCACGCTAATTTATTTGCTTCAGGAATTTTGGAAAGGAGCAGACTACTGTGTAAGAGTTTTAATACCAAGGTTTACTTTAGAAATCTTGGGAAATAATCAGAACATTCGTGTAAAGAGTTGTACTACCTGGTTAGATTTAGTAATCTTGGAAAATTATCAGAACCACTAAGAAATGAGTTGTGGTAACTGGTTAGGTTTAGGAATCCTGGGAAATGATGAGAACCACAGTGAGCAGTTAATGATAACGGTTGTTCAGGTCTCAAAACGTTTGAAGTTATTAGGCCCTTAACTAACCCAGTCTACACAATTATAAGGATTTGCTGTAATAGTACGCATCATTTTTTACATACACTTGCTTTTTTGTCTACTTATCTACATGTATTCTTAATTATTGCAAACCAAAAAAGAAAGCTAGGATGGACATATTAATAAATTGAGTTCCATTTTGAAGATGAGTTAAAGACAGATTGACGACTCCAGAATCTGGTTTAAACAAGAAATTAAAAGTATAAGCCTTTAACAGATGATTGCTACTGTAATATTTGTAGAATAAATACAGTTATACAGAAAACTAAAACTGATCTAATGTCCTAACGCCAAGAATCTTATTAAACCATCCTTTGTTTCACAGTTGTAACACCATCTTTCTGATACAGCTAGCCTCTGCTATGTTTCGGCCTTATACTGTATGCTTCACTACAATACATTCCCTCATTTAAGAACCTTAAATTTTCCACGTTGCCCAAAAAGGTTTTCACATAATTGATGTTGGTGGAAAAAAGGGTATCTAGAGTCAAATGGGGGTCATTAGAACAATGTGCCCATACTTATCAGAAACCAAGCTTTAATAAAATAAATAATAATTAAAACTAATTAAATACCAAAACTAAAATTAGCCCACTTTCATAAAAGTAAATGAAGCATTAATGGAAAATCTTGGGGCAACTACTAATTTCTAAGCCCTGGAATGCAGGATCTTAAAGTATGTATTTTTTTAAAGTATGATTAGTTTGTAATCACTTTCTCGTGAACGCTTTTTTCTGCTTCTCAAAAACAAGGTCATCTGGTGAGGGATCTGAGAAATCAAAAGCGCTGACAACTCCACTATTGTTAATTGTTGAAAATGATGACTGTGAAATATAATCCATTGTTTTGTTTCTTGGAAGTTTATGGGTATAACTGATGGTCAACGCAAACATACTGGGATTAGCTTCCAACCGATTACCAACAGATTTCTTGGAACCTTGTTGCAGTTTTGAAAGATCAGTCTCTGTGACATGCTTGATATGACCTGATAATTCCCGCTGCTCAGACAAGGAACAAAGATAAGCAGTCAGCAGAGTACTTCCTCTATTCTCGTTCTTGGTTTCTTGAATTGATCTCGTTCTTGATGCAGACTCAATGGAAAACACCTCGTTTCCATTATGGTCGGTTTCTGACTTGTCTGGTGTGTTGTTTGGCCAGTGTAACTTTGAATCCAAACTTAGTAGAGAACCTCCTGACAAAACTGCACTCACGTCAGAATCTTCCTTTATGGATATACTTATACCCTTTTCACTTGCATTGCTACAATCATCATAAGCACTACCTGATGCTGTGGTCTTCTTTGTCTCTCTCTTTGGTTCTCCTCTCATGCTTTCTAATGATTGATCCTTTTTAACTTGTTCAGCTGGAGCCAAGTTATCTGAAGATGAGCCAATGTGTGACCTTGCAAGGTCAGAAAGAGAAACTGCCCCGAGTGGGGAAGATGACAAAGATGTATGCTGTCCAACCATGCCTCCATGGAACTGATTCTTTCCAAATAAAGACGAATTGTCCGAAGATGAGCCAGTGTGTGACTTTGCAAGGTCTGCAAGAGAAACTGTTCCAAGTGGGGACGATGACAAGGATGCAAACTTGTCACTGATGCCAACTTGTGAATGATCCTTCCCTGCTTGTCCAATTAAAAACGATTCCGAAGATGAGCCAGAGTTCGACTTTGCAAGGTCTGCAAGAGAAACTGCTCTAAGTGGGGACGATGACAAGGATTCAAACTTGCCACTTATGCCTATTTGTGAGTGATCCTTGTCCGCTTGTCCAACTAAAGATGATTCTGAAGATGAGCCAGTGTGTGACTTTGCAAGGTCTGAAAGAGAAACTGCTCTAAGTGGGGACGATGACAAGGATTCAAAATGGCCACTTATGCCTACTTGTGACTGATCCTTGTCCGCTTGTCCAACTAAAGATGATTCAGAAGATGAGCCAGTGTGTGACTTTGCAAGGTCTGCAAGAGAAACTGCTCTAAGTGGGGACGATGACAAGGATTCAAAATGGCCACTTATGCCTATTTGTGAGTGATCCTTGTCCGCTTGTCCAACTAAAGATGATTCAGAAGATGAGCCAGTGTGTGACTTTGCAAGGTCTGAAAGAGAAACTGCTCTAAATGGGGACGATGACAAGGATTCAAACTGGCTACTTATGCCTATTTGTGAGTGATCCTTCTTCGTTTGTCCAGCTAAAGACGATTCCGAAGATGAGCCAGTATGCGACTTTGCAAGGTCTGCAAGAGAAACTGCTCTAAGTGGGGACGATGACAAGGATTCAAACTGGCTACTTATGCCTATTTGTGAGTGATCCTTCTTCGTTTGTCCAGCTAAAGACGATTCCGAAGATGAGCCAGTATGCGACTTTGCAAGGTCTGCAAGAGAAACTGCTCTAAGTGGGGACGATGACAAGGATTCAAACTGGCTACTTATGCCTATTTGTGAATGATCCTTCCCTGCTTGTCCAACTAAAAAAGAATTGTCCGAAGATGAGCCAGTCTTTGTCTTTGTGTCTAGAAGCTGACAAGGCGTTCCAGATGACAGCTCTGGAATAGAGTCCTTAGCTTCTGAGTGTAACATTTCCTGGACGGGCATTTGGGCAGCGGAAAACCCACTCAATGGAGAAGAGTAACCAGGGTGAACTACTGATGTGCTATCTAAAGACAGCGACAAAACTTTACTTTTCTCCTTTCCAAATTTTGGGCCTTCTAGATGAGAGGATTTGGTTAGTAACTGAGATAAAGGACTCGGTGGAGCCAAAAGTAAACTTTGTTTATCAGATACACTTGAGAAGGAAGACCCACTTATTGTTGAAAAATGACAATATTGGTCAGCAAATGGAGGACCTAATGACTCGGCACTGCGTAGCTGGTTAGCGTGACAACTGTCTTGCTCTTTAACTATTGAAAACTGACTATGTGTGTTTGTACTAGACTTTTTAACGCCTTACCTTGTGGGGCCAGAGATTGGTAAGACACAAACAAGTTGTAAGGAGAAGCACAGCAATCAAACAAAGGCGAACATGCAAAAAAAAGACAGAATAGGCTATACTTTAGATTTACTGCATATTATTCTGGCCTTATAGAGTAAACAACGATTACTGGTTACTCACCTACCCCTTCCTTATGTTAAAGTTAAAGTCAAGATTAGGATAAACTCTAGCTTTAAATTTAGGGGAGGGTAAGTTGGGCCGTTTGGAACCACAAACCAGGTAAAGCTGGCTTTAAATAACCATCATTTGTACCAAATACGTTTATCTGCAAACCACTGTTCAGGCAGCGAATCTAGCTTACTGCATGAATTCTAACAGGCACATTAAACTAGCAATTTGGACAAATCTCTTTAGTGACGCTTTAATCTAGCTATTTTTCCATAAAATTTGGAACATTAGTCACTTAATTTTCGCGATTGAAACTTAAAGCAAATTATGGTACCTATTCAAATCTTTTGTGACGATGTAGTAGAACATTAAATTCACTAATCATGTCTCATCATGTGACGATTCATAACTCAAGTGACCACACCATGGGAGACAAACAGAAATTGAAAAACAAGACAGGAATGAGGACATTTTCGCTGTACTTAAAAAATGATGATATCCATGCGATATAATCAAACGCAAAACAGCTTAATTGTGTAAAACGGACTAGATGGTGAAATTTCTTATTGTAGTGGCATTAATTTAGCAATAATTTCCATCTTTAGCGACACTTAATTTTGGTACGTTTCAATTTAGCAATTTTTTGAAAATGGCTGAATTTGCTGAAATAAAGTGTTGCCAAATTTTAATATAATGAGGTACTAATATTATTTCCATTGTAGTTGATAATCAGTTTAAGCTAAATAATCATGCTAGTTTGTATATGCTCGTACAGTAGCTATGGACTACTTAGTAAGGGTGAGGTTTACAATATTTTCAGGTTGTGAAGCATTGTTGGTTATTTAACAACATAACCAAATTTAAAGCTTTCATTAATGAGAAAGTTTTTGAGTAATCATACTAACAGTGTAAACTCACCTTTCGAATTTGATGCTGCAAGAAGCTTGAACTCCTTGGTCCCTGTGGGAATAAAGGTAACCGCAAAAAGTAACTCAATGAGTCACACAACAACTGACATACATTATTGTAGGTGTAAGTCCTCATGTTTGTAACTCAAGTAACTCAATGAGTAACACAATGAGTCACACAACAACTGACATACATTATTGTAGGTGTAAGTCCTCATGTTTGTAACTCAAGTAACTCAATGAG
>JAOBRD020539399.1:0-16706 GCA_027575215.2 Hydrozoanthus sils | reverse complement strand
TATCACAGCCGCCCAAATATCAATTTTGTTTCAACGGGCCTGTTTCCTATAATAAAATGGTTACTGGCCTCTTTTTTCTGCAGCTTCCTCTTCTGGGTTGAGGGAGAACGTAGTATACAAAGAGCAACACTGGCTGGGAAAAGCACGAAAACCGTTGTAGAGCATCAGCCGTTGTTCAATAGGCTTTTTTATACTCTTATTGTTGATTTCGCCTCTGATCGTATCTTCTGGATTGAAGCTGACGGTTTCCGAAAAGAAGTCAAGTCAGCTAGCTTTGATGGAAATGGCGAAAAGCTTATTGTTTTGTTAAACCATATTTACTCCATTCATCCTTTTGATATTTCCATATATGGCAACATACTTTACTGGAGCGACAAACAGAATGGTTTCATTGAAAGAGTTAACAAAGCGACAAATCAAAACCTGCACTCCATATTTGGTTATCTTGGACAAGTGAAGGAAATTGCTATGTTTGATACGTCAAGACAGCCAAAAGGTGAGTTTCAAGGCCATGATCGTACTAAGCCTGTGGTTGTTAACACATACAATAAATCAGAAAGTCATTTTTTTAATCAATTTGCTACAATCCTATAAAATTAACTTTACTTTGATGCATGGTCTCACTGACATTGTTTTAACAAACTTTAAAGCTTGTAGCTTTCATAAAATTTAGAAGGGCTGACTTGCAAAACCTTATCAGTAGATCTAGAAGGTCAATAAATTTTATAATAACAATAGAATATACAGGCAACAACGAGGCTCAGATTGGCCAAAATTCAAGAACAATTTAAAAACCAGCAGATTTTTAAATATTTTACTCAGCTATAAAATTTCTCGATTCTGATTGGTTGAAAGCAGTGCTGTTTTTCGGAAACACAGTGCAAAAAGAGAAAACTCTGTGCAATTTACTCTACGACTACGACTACATCTATGACTACAACCTCGTCTACAATGGGACTACTACGACTACGACTTGGAGTGCGGCTACGACTGCGACTGCGATTACGACTTGGAGTACGATTACGACTACGATCACTACGACTGCGACGACTACTACAACAATTACGATTAGGGCTTTTGGGTCGAATAAGACGACTTGCAATACGACTACGATAAGTCCTGCGATTACTACGACGACTATGATTACTACGACTTTTACGACTGCGGCGACTTCGACTACTGTGAGTACGATTACGATTACTACGACTTCGACTACGTTTGCAATGACGACTATGATTATGACTTTAACCTCGACTACGTACTTTTAATCTTGTTTAATACTTCGATGCTGGTTCCTAGGTTTATACAGATCAGAAACTCTTTCTATACTTGAACTGTAATTTTGTGTATATTATTGAAAAGTAATCACGACCTTTCTCGTTCAACTTGAAAGTAGTTTGCACTCATGTGTTTTTCCAAAAGCTCAAATTGCATTCACCCTATGGGCTTGTGCAATTTTGACACTCGATAACCCACTCGTGCAAACTATTTCCAAATTGAACGAGAAAAGTTGTGTGATTACCTATACTAACAAGACAGACAGAACAATAGGCCTCGGCCAAATTTACTGGTTCTTATTTTGAAAAAGTATGTATGAAGTATAATTAGGATGAGAGGAAGAAGAAAAAGAAGAGCAAGAGTACAAAAAAAGAACAAAATAAACAAAATATATAACTAATGTGAGAAGAAAATCTTGTGGCTTGATTTTGCCGAGAATTAAAAGCAATACTCGGGCTGGGAATGTTGGTTTCTGAGCTACTAATGTGGTCACTTTCTAAACAAACCCCCCTTGCCCATCACCCATCCCGCTCCTAGGATCGTCTACAATACGAGAATGAGTGTTTATTTTGTTACAGCCAATAGTTTTAATTCATAAGGGTTGTCTCCCTAGGAAACGGAATCTGTAATAACAGCAGTTTATGCAGTCACTTGTGCTTGCTCTCACCACATGGTTATGAGTGCGCGTGTCCGAAAGGGGCAGTGCTGCTAAACGATGCAAAAACGTGTTTGGGTAAGTTTTAGAGTTTGTTGACGTCATTTCAAAGATGGATATATGATTTTTTGTTTGCTTGATTGTCTAACAAGTCACTAACTACAAGGATTCTTCTTTGGTTAGTCAATAGTTAGAGGGTGTGGTTAAAACTATGTCCGCAAATTATTCTGAAATGAAACAAAATCAAGACCATTTTTTGTGTACACGGTCTAAAAAGTTGAGTACAATCAAGCTTTCTTAGAAAGTAACCTAAACTTAATAGATACAAATCGAACCATTTATGCTTCGTCTTTTCACCTGCTGCAACCTTTTCAAAATGACGACTTGTACTCAACCAAATTAAATAGTTGTAGGTAGAGCACCAGAAAGGAAAGCAGGGTGCCATAAAGTTGTCATCACCTTCGTCCAATCAGCCCTGTCCCCATTTAAAATATCTGCCCATAGAAAAGTTGGTATGAATAAATTTTCAATTTCTACGTAATGTATATAAAGTTGCTTATCTTTTGTTGTTTTAATCTTTTTCATTGTAAATGTTATAACTATGTTTCTTTTGTTAATCCAATTACACCTCAATTTTTACACTACTTCGAAATCAAGTTATATTTGCAGCACTTTTGCATTTCTTCCTTATCTAGAAATCGATGATTTTCTTTTGATTGCTGAGCTGGGCTCTAACAGATTAACCCAAGTTTTCTTGGACGACTCGTATTCTGCCACACCCATTCGGCTGCCTGATAGTGTGAGTCCACGTGATGTGCAGTATGATCCAATAGAACAGCGGGTTTACTGGACCGATCGCATTCGAGGACAAATCCTTCGAGCTTTCTTGAATGGAACTGTCCAAGAAGTCATAGCACGTGACATATTTTCTCCAAACGGATTGGCTGTAGATTACGTGGCAAGAAACCTCTACTGGGCGGATAATTGGAGAAAAGTGGTTGAAGTTGCAAGGCTTGATGGAGCACATAGAAAAGTGGTTATCAGTGGCAAGCTTCAACCTGTAAAGGGTCTTGTCCTTGACCTTAGAAGAAGGTATGATTATAGATAATACTTGCGTTTCTAAAACTCAAATGTATAAAAATCTTAGTGACTCTCAACACTGCACCGCTGCACTGGCGATCATCAGACAACCAACTAAACGACAATTTGTTATATATAGCAAAAAATTGTTTTTGTGCCAGCAACTTGACAACAATTCTGTTCGATTGTTGAGTAAGGGTCCTTTAAGGGCCTTTAGAATGCGCATCTCTTCCTGAATACAAAGTCTGCATTATTTGTCTCCACTTCTAAATACTTTAGTCCGCTTTAGAATTTTCCATTGTGATTGGTGCTTTGTCTTCTTTCAGTTCCCAAACATATTTGGATAATGTAGTACTGCCTTCGTACATCGGATAATGTGGTACTGCCTTCGTACTTAGGATAATGTAGAACTGCCTTCGTACTTCGGATAATGTGGTACTGCCTTCGTACTTAGGATAATGTGGTACTGCCTTCGTGCTTAGGATAATGTGGTACTGCCTTCGTACTTAGGATAATGTGGTACTGCCTTCGTACTTCGGATAATGTGGTACTGCCTTCGTACTTAGGATAACGTGGTACTGCCTTCGTACTTTGGATAATGTGGTACTGCCTTCGTACTTCGGATAATGTGGTACTGCCTTCGTACTTAGGATAATGTGGTACTACCTTCGTACTTTGGATAATGTGGTACTGCCTTCGTACTTCGAAAGATGTGGTACTGCCATCGTACTTCATGTTATTGAGTTAAACTTTTGTAGCTGCTGTATCATTTTTTTAAAACAGTGGTGTAATGCTTCATTGGCATTGCACAACGCGGCTTATTCAAAGCCTAAGAAAGTGAACACTAAGTTTTAGTTCAAACTGAAAACCTTAAATAAACCTACATGCTTACACATGCCTTTCAAATCCAAGGTATGTGGTTCTCTTACTATTGGGAGTGTTCTTGTATATTTTTGCTCTTATTGTATACATTTTTGTCAGGTATTAAGTTCTGAAGCTGAAATCGTCATTTTTAGGTACATGTATTGGATGGACAGTTTGTACTATGCATACAACATTAAAAAGGCAGACATGGACGGTAAAAACCGAAAGATATTAAAAGTCATAGCCCACAGCTATGGCCATCCCAGAGGTCTAGCACTGGATCAAGAGAAAAACCGGTTATACTGGATTGACTGGTCTCCTTGGAGACGAAAAATCCAATACCTTGATTTGCCTGACCTAACTGTGCGTACCTTGCAGATAGTGACTTTCCGGCCTCAAGCTATTGCAGTGTATAGAGAATCTCTCTTCATCACGGACCGTAGAATGCTTCCTACCCAAAGTGCTCTCTATATTGCAAACAAAACCACTGGTACATACAAGTTTATAAGATCGTTGAGCAGCCCTTGGGGAATGGTTGCTTATAGTTTGAATAAAAGTGTTTTATCTTGTAAGTACGTGTTATATCTAGTACACTGTATTGATTGCGTGTCTTTAATGTCTTTGTTGGTTGTTAGCGGCAATATTCGACGATCAGGTGAACCTTTTTGTTTTATAACGTATATCTAGTAACGAAAATTGAAAACGAAGAATTTGTAAAGCTGTGACGTCGTCCCTGATCCTCGTATTGTTTTGTTTTGTTTTGTTCTATGACATAAAATACTCGAGGAGTCATGGGAGAACAGGCTTCACGTTCTGCCATCCGGGACCTAAGGTCTAACGTTCTTATCCAAGAAGAGGCGAAGGTTTAACCGTTTGCAGATGTTAAAGCAAGGGAAGCACCTTCTCCTCAGTTATTTTAAGACCCCCGAACCCAGGCCTCCCGTACATAATACTGCTACCTTACCAACTTGGCTGGCCAGGCAGCGGTTAAGTATGAAGTACCATAATGTCTAAGATTTTCAATATTTTAATCCAAGACAATTTGTTTTTACTTCTTATCTGTTTAGTGAGCAGTGAGTGTCAGAAAAATAATGGTGGCTGTAGTCACTTGTGTCTCATGTTACCAACCGGTTTTTCTTGCGCATGCCCAGTTGGAATGGCCCTGACGAATAACAGCAAGACCTGTAAGTTCTCTTTGTTGTAATTTTTGAAATTAAAATATTTGTCATCTGATTAGCTTATAGTGGAATGATTTTCTCATTTATGTTTCTGCAACTCGAACTATTAAGTAAAAACAAGCCTAAATCTGCTAAGAAAAGCTGAAGACTTATATTTCGTTCGACAAGAAGCTGGTTATCGATAAGCAAAATCATGTTAAATTTCAAACTCAATTTTTAGTTTTAGAGCGACAAATAAAGCATCATAAAAAGTTAAAAGAGATCTATATCTAGGGTATAGAATAATTAATGCTGTTACCGTGTTTACTCGGTTGAGCGCCGCCGTCGAATGAGCGCCGCACTAGTTATTTTCAAATTCGGCGCTTAATCGAAGCACTGTCAGAATAGTTGATGACGCTAACATAAAACAACCACAAATCTTAAATCAACTTCAGGAATTTATCTTCCTGCATTACAAAGCTTTTTAGTAAAAATTGAGTGTAATTTTTTAGCTCTCTTGTCTAACTCTGTCTTAAAAATTTTGGCATTTTATTGTTATAAAAGTTCTTGTAATAATTCACAAACAAAAGCTTTTTTAAAAAGCGCCGCCCTTGAACGAACGCCGCATCTGAAGATCTGAAAAATCAAAGTGTTATTTTCCTCATCACTGTTGTCAATTCCGTTGTACTCTATGAAAATATTGCCACTATTCCCGTCTTCATGTCCCATTTTCTTTCTATAGGCTTTGAAAATGAGTTTCTCTTGCTTGCTGACTACAGTCACACTGGAAGAATCATGAAATTTACATTGGGTCCAACTGATAGTGTTCTCCAATCGACTGTGCTGTCCAATTTGAATTCTCCTGTTGCAATAGACTATGACGCAAAGGAGACACGCTTGTACTGGACAGATATCGGTCTTCGCCAAATACTTCGCGCATTCCTCAATGGCTCATCACAGGAGAGCGTCATTGCCACTGGCCTTGATGAGCCAGAGGGGCTTGTTGTGGACTCTGTCGGACGAAATTTGTACTGGACCGATAAGATGCTCAACAAAATTGAAGTGGCTAAGCTCGATGGCTCTTTCAGGAAAAAGTTGTTTGATGTGAGCGGTCCAAGAGACATCATTCTTGACACTGCCGCAGGGTACGCTAATTTACGCCATGTTAAAATGAAATGTTTCCAAACAAGCATTTTTGCAATAAAACCATACTTGGCAAGCATTGCTTGTAAAACCAACATTAAATCTGTGAGACTCGTCCCCTACATTTGCCACAAGGCTACTACAAACTCTTTTGTTCAAAACTAGAAAATTCCAAATGTCCAGGATGTTGCTGTGTGGATAAGCACAAAATGAAATGTATGGTTTAAGTTATATGGTATGAGTTATTCAAACTAATGAATAACATATTTACCTCAGCAAAAGCTATTACTTCCAGATTTCGGTGAGGTTAAAAAGTGTTTCTTCATAGTCTTTAACAATTTCCTTGATGTAAATTATATCATCAAATTGTCTAGATTAGCACCTGGTTGTTGTAGTTGGTTTACCATTCTGGTTTTAGCTATAATCCCGCCTGTTAAATTAATATGTAAACATAGGTAATAAAAGTATAATGATCGCAATGATTGAAAACGCTTAGTTTTAAAGAATACTCATACCTATTTTACTTATGTTTACATATATGCTATTCTGTTTTTGTTTGATTTGTTATTTCATTAGATTGTAAAAAGGGCTCTCTGTTGAATGTGATTTAATCTAATTAACGTTAACTAAAGCTATAACAAAGACGTTTGGTAAATCTGCAGATACATGTACTGGACTTCCTGTAATACAAATCCAAAGCTGGAAAGAGCAGATATGGACGGTGAGAACAGGAACATAATTTACTCGTGGTGGTGGAACAGCCCTCGCTGCCCTAGCGGCCTGACACTCGACAAGGATTTGAACAAGATATATTTTGCCGATGAAGGAAAGTCCTCAATTGATGTGCTTGATTTGGATTCCTTAAGTGTCGCGCGGATCGTTCGAAGGGTTCCATTTCCTTTTGGTGTTGCAATAGATAATACATTCGTTTATTGGAGCGAATATTCTAGGGGCAGTTTGATGAGAGTCAACAGAAAGTATGGAGGTACAATTACAACACTTTCATCAGGTCTTTGGGGACCACATGATATTCACGTCTATAAAGAAGAAAACCCATACCCAGGTATAAAAATATTGTAAAAATATTACGCATGAGTTGTGAGAAAGATTTTTAACCTTCTACCGTTAAATCAGTTTCCTAATCCAATGACTTCCGTACCATTTTGTATCAAAATATGAAACACTCAGTGTTTTAAAATTTTTCTATTGTATTTCGTCACAAGCATATGCTTTATCAACACAACGAAATCAAACCATTTAGGAAACGGTGTTTACGGCTAGCTGACAGTAGTATTGGAATAGAACAAATAAAAAACAATGTCTAAAAGGAATTATAGAGATGATTTTAAACAAAATTTGAAACATAGCCTCACTACCAACGTCAACAACAAGTCAATTTCAACTGGTAAGGCGCTGGTTGATCAGCTTCAGGGCCTAATGTTGTCGATTCCTTTGCAAGTCCACTTCTTTTTAGTGCAAGTTCTCAGATTCAATCTATTTGAATGTTGTACAAATCTGGTGATTTACAACCCAAATGAAAAAAAATACATATACCGTATTGAGTAAGAATATATTTTGTTGCATGCAAAGTGATGTATATGCACTTACAATAATTATTATTGAATAGCTTCTCGCAGCACATTGCTTCGTGTTGCTGATGATATTTGTAAATATCTTTTTTTCTATAGATGTTAATCCTTGTGCAAAAAACAACGGCTGGTGTACACACCTTTGTCTCCTCAAGCCCGGTGGCTACCAGTGCGCATGCCCGACAGCTTCAACGCCCAGCAAGCCCTGTCTGTCTTCCCCTGTGCTACCACCCTCACCGTCACTACCATCACCGACCCTACATCCTTCCACAGCCCACATTTTGCTGACCAGATCATCAGCTATGCATCAATCTTCTTCGATTTTTTCTACACCATCATTGCCACTGTCATTAACATCATCATCATCTCTACACCTTTCCACATCCCAAATTTTGACTCCATCAACCTCGTCGTTTTCATTGTCACCAATGCAAACGTCGTTGGTATTGTCATCACAGAAAACGCGGCCGTCCGATATTTCTAGCACGTTATTCTCACAATCAACTTTATCGTTATCTTTAAGTTCATTGTCCACGCAACCAACTTCTACATTGCTTCAGACATTTTCAAAGTCATCGTCACCATCGCGTTTGTTCTACTTATCTTTAGTGCCATCTTTTTCATCTTCATTGCCATCTTTCTTGTCGTCAACATCATCACCATCGTCATCACAGGCATCAAAGTTGTCATCTGTGTTCTCATCTTCGTCTTTGTCTCTACCATCGCATTCAATGTTTCTAATTTCTTCATCCTCGATGTTTTCATCTCGGTTAAAATCATCAGCAAATCTGCTTGCCTCCTCTTCAACTTCTTCACTTTCTTTTTCCTCTTCTTATCCCGATTCGTCCATGTCAAAGACTTCTTCTTCTTCTTCTTTTCCTCTTCCTTCTTCATCTTCTTTTTCTTCTTCTCCTTCGTCTCCTTCTTTTACTTCTTCTTCTTCTTCTCCTCTCCCTTCATTTTCTTTTTCTTCTTCTCCTTCGTCTTCTCCTTCTTCTTCTTCTTCTTCTACTCCTCTTCGTCCTTCATTTTCTTTTTCTTCGTCTCCTTCTTCTTCTCTTTTTTCAACTTCTCCTTCTTTTTCTTCTTACGTTTCTTCCTTGTCTTCTTATTCTTACCTTTCCCCCTCTTCTCAATTTCCACAGTTGCTAACATCATCTGTACCACCTTCCCCGTCATCCACATTAATTTCATCATCGACGCTTGCCTCGTCGGTTCCTCCAACCTTAACTGCAACTACTTCGAACCCAAACCCCTGCGCATTGCATCCATGCAAGAATTATGGAAGTTGTTATCCAATAGCACCTGAAGTATACACTTGTCACTGCCTTCCAAGGTTCGCTGGTACAACCTGCAACTTTTTAGTTGGTAAGAAAATAACACGAAATATTTAATTTGATTATGATTTGGCAAAAAATGATGTTACGGTGCTTTTTTTATATCTTTTTCAGGTAATGATATAGTGAAAATAACATTTGAAATGGATCAAGAAGAGGTAACTGTTTGCTTTGTTCTTGACTCTTTAAATGCTTTAAGGCAGCTCGTTTGACATGTAGATTTCAATATTACTCATACAGTAAACTATCATTCGGTGCTGAAAATAGATCTTGTCTCAAACAAACAGAAATGTGCGAGGAACTACACTGCATTGCTTTATCTTATATTTAAGAAAAGACAAAAAATGAACAAATCATGATGCTATGTAAATAGAACAAGAAAAATGAGCAGATCACTGTATGCATTTAGCGAATTGTTTCTGGTTCAGCACTTATTTTTTATTTTTATGACATTTAAAATGTTATTTGAATGTTTTTTTTCAGGCGCGTGTTTACAAAGTAACTGCGCACTAAGAAATTAAGAGTTTTTGAAATTTATTTTGAATTTCTTGTTTACAATAACCATAGAGAAGAATATAATTTGGGCGTCAAATGCGAATATAAGCAGGAACATTGCTTGATTGTTCAACAGCTTGAACAAGTTCCATTTTACTTACAAGTAGAGAACACAACATCCTATACCGTCAAACTGATTCCTCACTTTGTACAGGTTTTGCTGACTGGTTAAAGAACAAATTGTTGTTACTACCTTTATAGCCTCAGCCTTGCTTTGCTGTCAAAATACTTTATCATTTTAGTTGTTCCGTTGCGCCTTGTTTTCTACCAAAATTATTTAATGGATTTAATGGTCGGATAAATTATTTGTAATACTTTCTGTATATTATAGTTAGCGTCGACAGAACGTGTTGGCAATTGTTCAACAAAAAATTCATGTGGATCAACGTTAATATTATTTATTTGATTCTAGTGGAAGACCAACGTTTTCAAGAAGAGTATGTCACGTGCTTTTACTGAATATTGCAAAGAAAAACCATGTTCCTTCAAAGATCGGTAAGAAACAAACAACACATGCGATCAAGTGTTTCGTGTTTGAATTTAAAGATCGTACAATCTTTTTATTCAGAGACTGATAATGTGATTTCGTCTGCACGTTAGTATTATAATTAATAGTTATAATGTAAACACCATTATAGTATTGTTGTTACTTTTTTCATTATTTCGTTTTTGTTTTTACTGTAGAAGTTATTCTTATTCTTTTTCTTCTTCTTCTTATTATTATTATTATTACTATTACTATTTCCTGTGATATTATTAGTGTTATTAGCATTATAATTATAGATCCTGTCAACAATATTTAATTATATTATTGTAAGCTTTTTACTTGATCTGGGACTGGATGATACGGGAGTCAACAGGTCCTGTTCCCATTCGGTTTCGCTGCCAGGGAAGGCAGATAGATATACGAGCAATAAAACACAGAATTAAGAAAGTTAATGCCCTCACACTGTTTTTTTTTCTTTACTTCAGAAAATCACTTATTGTATCAAAGAGATCCACTGTTGACTATCAGTTCGAAGTAGATGATGTCATTGTTCTAGACATGCCTAGAGTGTTCAAAGGAATCTTGAAGGTAGAGGCAGCAATGCTAATACCATCTGACGGCCATATAGCACGGAGACGCTTGGTACCTGGGTCGGCTCTCTGCTTGATAGTTCGAGAAACGAGGAAAAAGATATCATTTTACTTAGGTAATCATAGGATTATCAAGATTAATGGTCAGGAAAAGCCTTTATGTGGAGATGTTGGAGAGCCCAAGGAAAAACAAGGCAAGGTTACAACGTCTGAAAGGAGAGGTTCAACGGTACCATCGGGTACAGCTGCAGGGGCAGCAATAGGGGCCTTGCTTGTAGTTCTGCTGGTAGCATTTCTGCTGTACTACTTTAGGTAAGATTTTAGCTTTTCATAAATACAGTTGTCGGTGAAGTACCAAACCAAAACATCGATACTTTTTTCACGTGTTGTTTTCATAAGTGTAGGTTAATCGAAAGAAGAAATTAGCTTTTTCGGAAAACCAGTCAGTTTTATCGGCAAATATACTTCAAACAGAGCGTTTCATTACAGGCATTTCTAAAATCAAAAAAATGAATAAAAAGAAATAAGTTTATATTGTTGTAAGTCTTTCAGCAAGCATAAGAGTTTTAAAAAAATCTGTATCTACGAGCGTCCATTTAAAAATGTTTATGTTGCGGTTCAATTTTATCTACGATTTAGATATTATTTTTTTTGTTTTGGATTTAGTAATGTATGATAGTCAAACCAAGTACAAAATTGAACCACAACATATATATACCTTACACTAGTTTATTAATTAGATTCCAGGTTGAAACATTTGGGCTGGTATAATGGATTAAATATAACTAAGCCTAATATTCAATACTAAAGTTTGAAGTTATTTCTGCACAGAAACCAATGGCAAAAGAACCGACCCCAGATGCTTCACAATGAAAACGGACGTCTGAACGTATCGTTCAACAACCCAGGTTTTGCTGAAACCGACAGCCTGTATGAGTCCATTTCCGGTGACATCAGAGACAACAGTTACGCCCAGGTGAGCTGTCTTATGATAAGTTTATTGCAGTAGTTAAGACTGATTTATCAAAGCTGACGCTATTTAACAATTAGAATACTAGCTCTTAATTTCTATCGGCTGATAGAATGACGAGGGCGAAGCCCGAGTTGTTCTATCAATAGCCGATAGAAATTAAGAGCGAGTATTCTAATTGTTTTAGTATAAATCCCTTTGAGAATAAACAACAGAACTACAATAATTAGTAAAAAAAAAGTTTTAATTTCTTCAAACAGATAATGTTGAGACAAGCAGTTTTTGCGTGTAGATGTGCTCGCGCGGCCGCGGCAATCTGTCAAGTTAAACTGTTGCTTCAAACATGTCCAGCCGATAGAAATTAAGAGCAAGTATTCTAATCGTTTTAGTTGAAATCTCCAGAGAATAGGTAACCTAACCACAAAAAATCGTAGTAACCAAGTTTTAATTCTTAAAACAATTTTGGTGTAAACAACTTTAGCATGCAGATCCGCTCGGAAGCCTGTCGGAGTGAAATATGTTGAGTTGATTCTTCAAATATTTTCATTCAGCCGATATAATATAAGAGTGAGTATTCTAATTGTCTTAGTTGGAATAAATAACGGACCACAATAAATCGTGATAAATTTATAAAGTTAATTTTTCTCCAAACAGCTTTCGCATGTGCAGATCTACTCGGCAGTCTTTCAAGTGAATTGATGCTTCGAGACAAATATATTGTTTTTTTCTTACCTGCCTTTCCTAACTAGTGGAAATGACAAGTGAAAACCATTCTAGGCATTGTGTGAGAATTAAACCAATCACGAAGCGTGTATGAAAGCATGTATTAAACCAGCCAATGAAAAGCGACTACATATATCCTTGCGACTCAAACGGCTCATTGTGCACAGGTTTGGACAGTCTGCGACGCAGGTTATCTATCGGCCGATAGACCACTAGTAGAGTAGCAAACCAGGATGCGAGATTTGCAATAGACTACTAGTAGGGAACCAATCAGATTGCAGTATTCGCAGATAGTGACTCGATTTATACTAAAAATCTATAGAAAGAAGAGCTATAGGAATAGTATTACCTTACTTAAGTCACCAACAAGCCCTAAAGCATGCAAACCTTCCAACACTAGCTAACTTAATGGCTGGTATGATGAGCGAAAGTCTTCCTATATCATTTTTACTACTTCAAACCACTACAAGATCAATCCCTTATAAACTAAGAACTATTAGCAATGAGAAAACCATCACTGAAACTTCTATGCAAGAACTTAATGGCTGGTATGATGAGCAAAAGTCTTCCTATATAATTTTTACTACGTCAGACCACCACAAGATTAATTCCTTACAAATTAAGAACTATTAGCGATGAGAAAAGCATCACTGAAACTCAAAGGACGTAACGATTGCAAGACATTTTTACTTTTTTTGTTGTTTTCCGAATTGTTTATATTTATTTTATTATAAGTGTAGGCTTGAATTTGGCACGCAAACTTAGATGCTTGCCTATTCTCTTCTTGTATCAAGCTGAGGACAATAACCAAGACTTTTTGTTCTTGTTCAATCACCTCATTTACACTGAGCTTTCACACTTGAAAAGCTCAACAGATTAAAAGTAGTTTTTCGAAGACGCCATAAGCTTTTTGCCTTTTTATCAAGCTTTGGACAGTGCTCTGTTTTGCATTTTTTTCCTGGAAATGTTCTTATCTTTGTTACAACTTTCTTAATTTTTGACTAATTCCACATTACACTGACTTTGTGCAATGTAAATTAACTGAAAAATACCAACGTTTTAATGAATTGGTTGAAAGTTTTTTACACCGCGTGATTCTTTTGACTTTCCACAAATTGTCAATACTTTACTGTAATATTGTTTTTTCCCTGGTTTATCGTATTAATGCCTACCATAAGTGTGGTAGAACTAAACACAAAAAAGTGACAAAATCAAGTGACAGGTTTTTGCTCGCTGGTTGTTCCAGTTATCTTGAGAATCAGCTTATTTCAAAACATCAATTTGGTAAAAATATTTGACCAACCGTCATAACCATGTCAAGTGTATGAAAAAAGCAACTCTCAGACTCACACAATGTGTTTAACACACAGACTGGCCCTTCTGTTCTTGAACCACCGCTGCTTCACGAAATCAACGTAGCCAACCAACAACTAGTGGAATTGCTGCAAGACTCGAAAGCTGTGACCACCGAAAACTCCCTGTATCAGAAATCGCCACCTTGCAACAGCGGTCCTTTTCGTTCTGAGTTCAAGGAAGTACCACAATTGAAAGAAACGTATCCTCATTTAGCGACGGAAGAAGCTCCCTTTGGAACACAAATGAATACGCAACTTTCAAACCCAACTTATGAAAGGAACTTGCAATTAGCCCCGCAGTCGTATTCTAACCGAAGTTATAGCGAAGTCATTAAATCAAATACAATTTTAAATCATTTGTCTCAAGCCGCTCAACGAAACACACCCAACGTTCTATATGAACAAACCTGCCCCAGGGAATCAGCTTCAAGGAGTAGCAAAGGTATGTCAAAAGTTCAAAGCCATGCATTTCCACGAAACACGACCAATTTGAGAAGAGAGTGTCACGGTAATTCGGGTGAAAACGAAAATAAAGACTTCAAAAAGGAAAAAGCTGCTTTGGCCTGCAGAGAACTTCCGCCCCTTCCTACCGTCGTTCTTCGAGAAGCAAGATCGAAAAATCATCCCCAGAAATCTTGTGCTGGAAATCCGATATATGAATCACCATTAAAAGTACTAGGTTTCGATACACTCGACTACAAGAGATACAATGGACAAGGGACAAACGACTCTAATTCAGTTGAATTTGTTGAGGCAAAAGACAAAAACAGGCCATCAGATTTCTTAAGACCTAGCACTGACAAGAAAGGTGTAAAGAAACTACAGAGAAAAGAAACTGACTACATTGAAATTGACGAATGTGTTAAGCAACAACAGTCGTCTAATGGAACAAAGCATAAATCGCGCCGAACTAACAGTTATCTGACAGAGTCTAGACGGGCTGAAGATATCGTCGCTCTGGCTGCTGGTAATGACCGTCTCAGAAGCGAATCGCACAACCTTGAGGACCAAAGGAATGACAGAAATCAAAAACCTCATTATGCCGAGTTGCACGGCCAAAGGCCTTCCAATTATGAGCATTTGAATCGTAAGACACGTGACAATCAAGCTGCAAACAATCTTAAAAAAGCTTCCGAAGCATCCAAGTACGCCTGGCTTTCTAAGGCAACAGAGCTGCCTGAGAAAGCCGATAGTGGCAAACTTTACGCAAAACTTAACGCAAAACCCGATTCGAAAACCTACAACAATCATAATAGTCCAAGTAAACGTGGAAAAGTAGAAGGAGTAAATGGGAAAGTGGACGGGAAGTTGGAAGATTGTGATGTTTTGACAAATGTTGGCAACGAACTTCAATCCTGTGGTGAACAAGCAAGACGCGATGTACTACAATGTGAAAATACATCGAGAAACTTAACAGTGTTGGTGCTGGATGGTTCCACAGATAAAGAAGAAACAATAATTTAAGACTCTGAAGTTTTTGATGTCACTAAATTTGAAATAGACATTAAGAAGGTTTCGTAGGTTAGATAATTTTTCATATTTTGGTTCTAGGGAGTGAAGAAGAAGTTGGGGCCAACGCAGAAAATTTGGGCGCACTCAACAATCTCTGTCAAATGCACGTTCAAGGCTAATGCCGGTTATGTGAACCATATTTTTTTTAAAACCGTTTCCTTTAATAACTTTATTAACGCGAGCTAGCCTGACTTGATTGAAGAAAAACTTAGCCCACAAATTAATGGTGGCTCATGAGGAACATCAACTGAGCGGGGCTAAATCTCTTTTGAACTTAAAACATGTTATTGTGTAACTTCGGTGTTGTTGCACTTTCCAAGTTTGTACTGCGATGATCTATGGAAATAGACAAAATGTTAGAACTTTTAAACAATCAAAATAAAAGTATGATATAAATGTTCATTATAAGTAACAACAGTTTTAATTCCTTTGTGAAAAGTTTTCGAATGACACGGGTATATATTGAGAAGTACAGCTGCCGTACTTACATAACGGAGACCGCTCCAGCGATAGTACAAAGGTAATGATAATGGTCATAAAAGTGATAGTACTAGCAACAAAGGTAGCGACTAAGGTAATATGATCGTGGTAGCAACAGAGGTTGTGATAATGTTAGTGGTAATGATAGTGGTAGCAGCAGAGGTAGTGATAATGGTGGTGGTAATGATAGTGGTATCAGTAGAGGTAGTGATAATGGTGGTGGTAATGATAGTGGTATCAACAGAGGTAGTGATAATGGTGGTAGCAATGATAGTGGTAGCAACAGAGTTAGTGATAATGGTGGTAGCAGTGATATTGGTAGCAACAAAGGTAGTTATAATGGTGGTGGTAATGATAGTGGTATCAGTAGAGGTAGTGATAATGGTGGTGGTAATGATAGTGGTAGCAACAGAGGTAGTGATAAGGGTGGAAGCAATGATAGTGGTAGCAACAGAGTTAGTGATAATGGTGGTAGCAGTGATAATGGTACCAACAAAGGTAGTTATAATGATGGTGGTAATGATAGTGGTAGCAGCAGAGGTAGTGATAATGGTGGTGGTAATGATTATGGTAGTGGTAATGATAGTGGTATCAGTAGAGGTAGTGATAATGGTGGTGGTAATGATAGTGGTATTAGTAGAGGTATTGATAATGGTGGTAGCAGTGATAGTGGTAGCAACGGAGGTAGTTATAATGGTGGTGGTAATGATAGTGGTAGCAACAGAGGTAGTGATGATGGTGGTGGTAATGATTATGGTAATGGTAATGATAGTGGTATCAGTAGAGGTAGTGATAATGGTGGTGGTAATGATAGTGGTAGCAACAGAAGTAGTGATAATGATAGTGATAGCAACAGAGGTAGTGATAATGGTGGTAGCAGTGATAGTGGTAGCAACAGAGGTAGTGATAATGTTAATGGTAATGATAGTGG
>JAOBRD020539289.1:0-16706 GCA_027575215.2 Hydrozoanthus sils | reverse complement strand
ACATTCCAATCTTTTTTTGATTAAAAAGCGTACTTAGACGTGGAAATTTTCTTTGGTTATTCGGTTTTTGAGTTCACGGATGACAACATTTTTAATCTGGAACTTAAAAAAATAAGCTTCATAGGGACTTTAACAATATATTTCATCAAATTTTCACCATCGAACAGTATGATTGGTTCTTTCAATCTCAATTATCAGCTCATATGCCGAATTTACCATATAAGGCAATCGACTGTTAGTGTTGCAAAGCTGAAATGAGGTTCTGAATAACTTCAGCTGTCATTTCAGTAATCGATAGGTTTGTAAAACTGGAGAAATTTAATTAAAACAAATTATCCATTCGTACTCGTTGGGTATAATAAACTATTTAAAGCCAACTCGGCGCCATGTGTCTCTTTGTCTATTTACCATCTCATATCCAACGCACGCTCTTGAAGTTATTGTTCAAGTCCTTATCAAGCTTAATTTTCTACTTTTTTGGATTAAAACTGTTGTCATTTGTGAACTCAAAATTCGAATAATTAAAGAAAATTTCCACGTCTAAGTATGCTTTTTAATCAAAAAAAGATTGAAATGTAAATTTTGACCGATCAGGCCGGGGACCGGTAACCTGTGACGTAGCAGCAGTATGTTATGTGGTTTTGTTTTAAAAAAGTTCATTTCTGTTAAAAAATTTCATAAAATTTTAATTTCAAAAGCGCTTGTTGCAACATGGGTTGATGACGCATCGTGGTTGCTCGCTGCAAATCCACAGCAGAAGCGTTGCATTTCTTTGAGAGTTGGAAGATGTCGCAAATTTTGCCCTACCAATTTGAACCGGAGCACACTTCTGACGACGAGAGTACTGAACGTGCACCAGAGGGAGAACAAGAAGAAGAGTCAGTCTTCAACGAGGGAAATGTCGATCGCCTTACAAACAAGAGTTGGTGCTCGTGTGAACATTGCACAGTAATACCAAGTGCAAGAGAATCCGTTTACTGTTAAGAACTGATACTTTTGTCAAAAATTGACAAAGGTATACTTTAATGCAACAAGGTTATACTTGCTGTGGTTTTTTGGTAATAGCCTTTTGTTTTGTTAGCTATTTTTGTGTAAACAAAGTAATAAACATGTTATATGTAATCGAATTTTTAACTTCTTTGTTTTGCGTGGTCACAATATAAAACCGTTTTCCTAGTCTTTTACCCTGCTTGGCAGAGGTTACTTTCTCTTTAACGAGAAAGAAAGAGTTTCCAAGTTTCCTTTCCTTCTCGTTAGACGAGAGAAAATAGCAAAACCTGCAAACCAGGATACTAGTTGTTGAAACAGTCATTTTGTAGAGATGTTTGCAAAACTCCTGGGAATTCCTTTCTTATACCCGCCTTACATAACCGAAGCTTTGTGCCTCAACAGAGAAGTCTTGTGGACGGATTTAGTTTGTTTGCACGATTGGGAAAGTGCCGGTTTACCAGATGGGCAGCAAGTGGCCAACAGGTACAGTACTTTGTCTTGTAAAAAATTCTGGTTTATCAATCATTTCAACTTTGCGTTGTTGTTGCGAAGTGAATTTATATAAAAACAAAAACACTAACAAGTCTTGAATACACACAATGTTCAAAACATTTGAAAATATAGGTATATTTTACCAAAATTTTTGCTTTTTGTAGAAGGTAAAACAATTTTATACAATGAATTTATAGGAAGAAATCGTGTTCTAAGCTTTAAACATTATATTCGTTATTAATTACTGCTTCTTTCACCACTGATTTATACCACTTGGATTCACAATAGTGGCAACAGCTACTAGTATTGCTATAGCTGCCCATCCCTTTATCTTATTTTTATTTCATTCATCTTGGATTGAATTTAACTCGTTAAGATCTTTTCGTTAAATATACTTATTCTTCAATTGGAGTAAATCACATTTTTTATGTAGCTCAATAGTTGTGTGTTTATTTTGTCTGTTTGTGTGGGTGTACTAGTATTCATTTGTTGTTCCTGAAGATGTAACGAAGTATGTTTAGACCAACCTTTATTGTAAAACTATCTACACAAAAGAACTTACAACTACACAAACTTTGTCTCCCAAAGTCCAGCCCCTCGTCCTCGTCGTGGGAGATGGAAACAGATAAGGCTGGCCAACGGGGCTCTGGTGAAGCTACACGGGCTAATCCCCCGTGAAGTGGATTGTATGGATTACAGAATCATTGACGAAATTTAACCGTACCATTGACTCAGAGAAAAAGTGCTTATCTAAAAGACAGAATGACGTTATGCAGGCAAAGCCACACAGACCCTGCAGGGCCGAATGTTCTTCTCTCTCCAAAGTCAACATCTACTCTTGGTACATGGAACGTCTGGACCATGTACCAATCAGGAAGATCAACTAAAATGTTACAAAATACCAATTCTGGGGTTGATTGAGATACACTCGACTTCATCAGGAGAAACGAAACTGGCTGATGGCATCACAATTATATACACAGGTCATCCAAATGAGGGAGCACCGCATACAGAAGGCGTGGCCTTCATGCTAAAACCAAAGGCACGCAGAGCGCTGATTTCCTGGGAGCCAATCAACTCAAGGATAATAACAGCTCAATTTTGGTACAACCACAAAAGGATTGAAACTGTAGTCATTCAGTGTTATGCACCTACAAATGACGCAGAAGAAGAGGCTAAGAGTAATTCTATTGCACCCTAAGCCAAACAGTGGATAGAAACAAAGAGAAGGATCTGGTTATCGTCATGGGGGACTTTGATGCGAAAATTGCGAAGGGTAACACCGGGTATGAAAAAACTGTGGAAGACATGGACTGGGTGAGATGAACAAAAATGGAGAAATGTTTGTTGACTTCTGTTCAGACTTCGAATGTGTCATAGGAGGCTCTGTGTTCCCCCACAAAGAAACACACAAGGCAACGTGGGTTTCTCCAAACAACATTACTGAAAAACAAATAGATCACATGTGTTTCAAGAAAATTCAGGCGATCACTTCTGGACGTGAGAGTTAAAAGAGGAGCAGATGCAACATCAGATCACCACCTACTGATCGCAAAAGTTAGGATGAAGCTGAGACGAGCCTCTACACCATCAAATCCTAAAGGGAAGTACAACGTGAGACTCCTTAAGGACAAGGAAACCTTAAAGACCACACTAAGAAACATATATCTTCCGCTTCAGGACCTGGACAGAGAAGACGAGTGGAAAAAGATAAGAGAGGCATTGAACAACACATGTGAAGAGGTCCTAGACACAAGAAAACCAGAACACGAAGACTGGGTTTTACCTAGAACGTTGAAAGCCTGTTGTCACCATTTTTGTTCCTGCTGGTGATCGATTGGATCATGAAGGAGGCGACAGATAAACAACAAACTGACATCCAGTGGAACCTACAGAAACAACTTGAAGATCTTGACTTCGCAGATGACATTGCGCTTCTTTCTAGCAAAAACCAACAAATGCAAGACAAAACCACAAGGCTGTTAATAGTAAAAATTAGTGACAGTCACTAAGCGAAGAAAATGAAGATGGATCGGTCACACGTTAAGAAAACATCAAGACAGTGTTACAAGACAAGCACTGTAATGGAACCCCCAAGATAAACGAAAAAGAGGACGCCAAAAAACACCTGGAGGCGTGATGTTGAGGCAGAAATGAAGGACAGGGGTCACATATAGAACACCTTAGAAAGACTAGCCCAAGACAGAAGAAGATGGAGGAAGGAGATCGTTGATGGCCTATGCTCCAGGAGGAGCTAAGACAAACTTTATCGTTTTGTCTGTTGAAACACATTAAGTTTGTTGTTATAAACAAAACTTATATTCATTGTTTTTGGCAAGAAAGCTCGCAATACTTTTTTCTTTAATTGTGAATTTTTTTTTTCAGGTCTCTGCGGTAATGCTGCATACAGACACAGTTTACTTGATGGGCCCATGGCTACATTGGTAAAAACATTCATCGTGTAATACTCTCTTGTGTGGTGAACAAAATCAGAGCTACATTTCCTGTTCCAGATGGTATCTACACAGGATACATTTATGACGACGACAGTTCGTTTTTTGATTCAACAGCCCTTTTCGGTATTGTATGAGAGCCACACTTGGTGCAAAATCGTATAATTTTTTTAATTGCTCCTCATAAACCACAAAAATTCGTTGTTTGTAAGCGTTATGTGTGCTATTAGAGTTTTGCAAGTCCCGAGGATGAAAACTGCATGTACTACTACCAAACTCGTCCACACTTGGAGAATACTACGAGCCACTTGAAGCTGTTTCTTGCGAAACAGATTTTTCCGTGCGTTCTTCAACTTGTAACTCTTCTTCTGGATCTTTTTTCATATAATCACTGCTTTCATATCCCACAACATGCACATCATCGTTATCCAAATGTGAAAATAGGTCAGTTTGAAAGTCAAATCCACCTTCATCATTAGTATATTGCCAGTGTGAGGTAAGTTATTGTAACTGCTGTGTATTGTGTTTTGGATGGTTTTATGAATGTATGCGTGATCTGACAACGCTTCCTTTGTAAATCAAGCGGAAATTAGCATTCTAACAGGGCACGTTGTAACCTTTACTTTTTTCTGACGTCTCAATTTCTTCTACCCTTAGTGTTTCCAGCCATTCTGTCTAAGATGCCTGCGTGGCAGGAATTCTGATTTCTGGTAAGCTTATAATTTTGTCCGTTCTCGTTTCCTGAATAATATTTATTTCTGTTCGTGGTTTTAACATGGCATCTGAACCTGGAGATAAGAGCCATAAGGACGTCGATGCGTTTTTTTTTTAAAAAAAAGTGATTAACGATCAGTGACAGCAACATCTGAGGTTTTGAACTCTTGCTTACAAACCTCCTGCCATAGCTTTTTCTCAGCGTACCTTCTATTGGCAGGGCGAACACACTTGTTTCTTTTGTGGGAGAAGATGGTAGGGAAAGCATCTGGCTTTACCCTTCGCTTCAAAGGGCATGAACTTTAAAGCCTGACAGTATCGTCGCGGCACTCAGTTTCAAAGTGTTCAGAGCATAGACGAGGATTTTTTATAAGGGATGTCCTTTCAATCACTTGAATCCAAACTTTGCAGAGTTTTTCATCTTTTGAAAATATGTGAAAGTTTACATTTGTGTTTTTATGGCATTTTGCCTGATTTCTACATCCAAAAGCTACACAGTGAGGCATTTCCCAACATGAATTTACCGCGAAAGTGCAACAAGCGCCAACACGAGAAACCACGATGCGTCATCGACCCATAGTGCAATGCGCGCTTTTCAAGAAGGCGGCCACGGTAATTTCAAAAAGGCTGAAAAGATGTTCTTTGAAAGTCGATAAAAAAAGATCAATTGACAAGATATGACATTTTTTCTGTATGGGATCTTTTAATAAACACATTTGGAGCAATTTAAACGATATTTATAAAAGCAGTGGTCAGTTCCTTTAAAACAAAAGTATACATGTATATGATACCTACTTGACATCTATTAAAGTAGTTGATCATAAATAAAATAGAGATTGAAGTTCTAAATCAAATTAGCAATTTCGGGTAAATCAATGGCCTTCAATCTAGCCCATTCTCATGCAGTAGCTTTTGTTTACTTTTTTCTGATTTTAAATGACTTTCTGATGAAGATTCATCCATGCAGTAAGATTAAGTTCTATAAACGAATAAACTGTCCACAGTTTTTCACATCAATCACTGTGAACAAGGTAACAGCACGTTTCCAACGGGAAGCTTAACGTTTTCTGTTAATTGTCAATTGTACTCAGGAAAAAAGTTAACATTTATACAGATTAAAATCCAAAAAAAAGGATCATCCAAAGACAATACACTGCTCAAACTTAATGCTTTGCTCCAACACTCGGGTGGAGACAATTACAAACAATTTACACAATGAACGTTTATAGCCACAGACAGATTTGTCATTTCCCAAAATTTATTTCATTCAGCCAAATTTAGGAAAGGTAACTTCGGTTTTTATAAAATGTTGTCTAGATTTTCCACAGCAAAACATTTGTAAATTTTAAAGTTACAGCTTAAATCAGTCACTACAAAGCTGACGACAAGAACATTGGCTATAAGTAATTTAACCCTGGGTTATTTCCCACTGGACTTTGAACAACTGGGCCCTCATATTTATTAGTTCAGTGCTTGGAGGATTAAGTGTTGATAGCTGTTGAAAACAGGAAGGTAGTCGAGATCTAATAAATGAAAGAGTTGATCCACAACCACCTTATAAATGAATCTCCCAAATGTACCTGGTTTAGCCTAATGCTTAAATATAGTTGTCAAATATTAATATTGGCTGCAATTAGGGTCAACAGTTTAAAGTAAATAAAAAACAAACAAATGGTGGTTGAACAAATGGAAAAGTTCAAACATTAATATCGAACCCCATTTCATTAATCTCATCTGACCATCATAGCTCCAAAACATTACATTACCTTCTTAGTTCTGATGATGCAGGTTTACTATTGTCAACGCTTCTTTTCTTGACATTTCTCTTGCTCCTCTCCAGTTTAAAGTTAAACTCTTTTGCTGCTGCTCGTCGGGATCTCCACTCTCCTTTTTTCAACTTGCAGTATGTAGATATCTGTTCAAAAAAGATCCTGTATGTTTGTTGAATATATTTCCAACTTCTTGTATATTAACTTCTAGTTCCTGAAATTATACTATCAGAATATGGAAACAAAAGTCTCTACAGTGGGTGGGATGGGACACCTGCAAACCTATCATATCCTTCCCAAACAAAACACACCTACTTTTTTGGTTGGTTGAGTTGCTGAAAGGTATTGTTTTTGAAAACATTTACATGGTTTTCTTCATAAGCATGCAAAATTGTAGGCAATGTTCACCATTTAAGAGAGTTTGGCCAAACTAAAATATTCACACCCCAAAATCAATCCTACCAAAAGCAAGTGTCAAATTTGCATCTAGGGTCTAGAGCCACTGTATGAAGCCTTTCAAAATCTCAAGATCCATGGCTATTCCTGTACTTCATTTTGTTACTGAACCAAGCTCTTTGATATCACTACCACCTTTGGGATGTCTAGAACAAAGGCAAACGAAACTGCCTACCCAATTTTTTAGATTATTGATTTTCTTGAAGCAAATGTGGATTTGATGAGGCAATCAGTTTCCTGTGGTCACTAGCTGGCTACTTTTGAGAAATTGTCTGAAATTACAACACTGCTACCTGTTGTTTCAGAGTCTTGTTGTAGTATCTTGTTTGCATTGTCTTCAGAGCCTCAGATAGGTATATGTCGACATGGTTCCATACAGCTTCAAAACCATAGCTCTCTCCTCCTAGTGCTTCCATTAATGAAATCTGAGCAGTGACATAGTTTTTCCACAATGGACCAATAAAATTCAATAGCTGTTGCAAGCAGTTTCTGTAGGAACTAAGACAACACTCTTTGCATGGTTTTAAAATCCGATAGCTTGCAACTGAGCACAGTGAACAGTAATTTGTCTTTATCAAATTAATCAAGCAGTTTTTAACATTTTTCTGCAAAACTTTAATCAATATCACCAAAGTGCCATAACCTGCAGTGATTCCTTGCTCAAGGACCTTGGCAGCTTCAAAAGGCCGGATAATGTCTTTGATGAACATCCTTGGTACATCACCAAATGGTACATTAACACCATGTATCACGTGCTTCATAACACAGTCTTGAGTAGACAAATCACTTTCTGGTTCTAGTAACCGATAAGCTTCCCTCTTTAGATCAAGAAAAAAAAAGTTCGTCATTTTAGTCAAGTTATGATTTGTTCCTTCAAGATATTCTTCCAGTGTTATCAAGAGATCATAAAATATCTGTCTTAGCTCATCATACAGATATTCCCTCCTATGTGCAAAGGATTGCTTGTACAAATCTGAGTACTCATAGTTGTCCCTCTCCATGAATGGTATTTTGGAGTCCATATCGTTTGTCATGTTCACAAAATACGCTGCAGCAGAAATGAGAACCAAGTCAATACTTTAACTGTGCTGCTCTCGAACTCAACACTTATATAACATATCTGATAAAAGAACTACATATATGTTCTAAGCTCGATCTAGGGCCACTGTTAACTGAGTGCATGTGAGCTAAAACACTAACTTGTTCCCATCAAATTATAAAGTGCTCACAACTGCTTTTTTCACACTGTGCTCAGTTTGCTTGAACTACTCGCAAAAATAACACAGGTGTTCACTTGCTTAGCTTGTGATGATCAAGTTAATTGGATGCAAGACATTCTTTGGGATCACTATAGCTACAGGCGGGTCTTAGATTTACAATTTAGATGTCATTCTCTCTTATTAAGTGTTAATATATGCTCGTTTTCTTAATAAAATAGGTTTACTGATTCTTTCGAATTTGGTATCGAAGAACTTTTTTTGTTTCCAATTCTTCTCAACACTTTCCTCCCTGCTAACACTTTCCTTGTTTCCTTCATAAGTTTCGATTTTTCCTGAATTCTATCAGTGATCGGGATCCTTCAAAGTAGCTAGATTGTTTATGTCGAGTGTCCATTGACCATAGGCACTGGAGGGCAGAGTTACCATATATGTTATCCTATTTTTAGTCTTTGCTGAACTTACACACAGACGCCAAATTGTGAATGAATGCTTCTTGTTTTAATTTGCCGGTAAGCAATTTTGTGTAATTGTATTTGAATGGGATTGTTGTATAAAATGTTTATAAAGTTCATGACGAAATTAAAATAATATATGCTTTTGTTAATAATCTTGGATTTGCTTATCAGTTAGTACTTGTTTTTGAGAATGCTAGCGATCATATAATTATTTTGACTGTATGGCCTTCCTCGGATGGATCACAGTCACTGTACATAATATTCAATCGTATTGTTGTTTTATCTCTTTTGAATAAACTATTTTCATGAAGCCACCATATATAAAACATAAAGTAGAATTAGTTTAGTTAACCATATCTGTTAAAACAATGTAATTTTATGCTGTCAGATCTCTTGTAAATTAATTAAAGTGAATCTACTTTTGAAATGAAAGTATAAATTTAGCAGGTGAAATTTTGTGCGCTTTTTGTCAATGTTTTCTCATTTTCTTTCTTGTTTACAATGTAAAAAGCATGTGGTTTGCTTTCTAATAATATTTCGATGATGGATAGTGACAGAAAGTTTTAGTGAGTGAGATTCAGTTTCAGATGTTGAATGAAGATGAATCGGCCTCAACTCGACAGCAACAGTATTTTGTCTTGCAGACAACATTAACTGGAGCAGACAAGAATTTGCCATGAACTTTATAACAAGTTTAATTCAGAAACTGGGCTGACTAATGCAACCTCACTGAGAGTAGAAAAACCTTTAAGTTTTCAAGGCTTTCTTAATTAAGTAATGGTCGGCGTAAGAACTAGGGTAGCAAACAGACAAATAGACATTCTGTATTGTTTTATAAATTAGATTATCTAATTAAAATCAAGTGTTCTGATTGGCTACTTTGTTGTTTTAGTGCAAAAAATAAGGGAAAAAGTACCCTGATTCATATAATTTATGCACAAATGGACTCTAGCCCCCTTTTGGAAGCCTGCAGTTGCCGAGTTTTAGCCAGTTCCACCGTGGGACTAGGTCACAGTACATTTCAGTTGCTGATCTCGAGTGCCCGCCATCTTGAATTCGGAGTCTTCCTTTCCAGAACTTTTGTTCGATCGCGCTCTATTATAGAAGTATTTTTAAGAAGAAACAGCTGTGTCTATTCTTTTAGGACTCTGAGTATACTAAAGCTTTTTTGAGCTGAAAACATGGTGTTTGTTGCCTATGTACTTGTGTCTAGCATCGCGACTGGGGATTCAATGCAGTCGGGATGGTTGCTTTGTAGGGAAAGACAACAGAGACATTGTGCAAACTCGGGAAGTTTGGAAATCACCGAAGGAGAAAAAGAAAGCTCTGTAAATTGTGCCGAGATCAGTTTTGGCTGGTACCCATAATAACTAATGGTCTGGGCACTTTACAACTTGACATTATTTGCGCTTTGTGATAACATTTTATTTTTGAACACTGCGGACGTTGCATCATTGGCACAAATGGATATTTTTCGTGTAATATGTCTGAGGAGAGCAGGGATTTATCAATCACGAAAAGTTTTATGCAAGTTGTAAAGAGTTTTCATTTGGAGGTTTTTGGAAAGCAATGGAAATTGGTCGCTGAGAAACAAAATGTGAACAACAGTTTATGTAAAAATGATGTATATACTGTACATGTAATTACAATAACACTCAAACTCAAAGCAAGTCCAAAGGTTATATACACATTCCAACTGTTTTGGGAAAACATACTTTGCGATGTACATTGAAAGAAGCAAATAAATGAGATAAATGAGTTGCAAGTTAGAATGGTTATTATATTGTCAATAAGGCCTAAGAGATCAAGTTGCATATTTATAAATAAACATTCAAGATCTTAGAACCTGCTTATATTTAGCCAGGCTGGTGCAATAAACTTGGCTAAGTTTTTTTTCTTTGCCCTCGTAAGAACAAAAGATACTCTATCAGTACGTCTAAGCAATTCAGCCTGGGTCCAATTAATTCCGTTCTATAAATCATGAAATGCCTGCTAGCTGGGTAGATGCGCCATACACAATAACCAAAGCTTGTTTGGTTTGTCTTGTCTTGAAGTGTCAAGTAATAGTTAATATTGTATTACATAGATAAAAAAAAGGTCCAAAACGCTAAGATCCCTATTCTATCGTGCAAACTTGATTTATTGCGAATGGGAAAAGGATTTTTTTGACCAAAGCAGGATTTTGTGTGTTTTGTAGAGACATTTTTCTAATAATTATCGTTTGAACTTAATAAACGCTTCTCTTGCCTCTAAAGGAATTCGCTGTCATGCTGCGTGCTCCCGTCCGCAAAATGACGTTTACCATCTCCAGTTACATATTTATCTCTAACTGAATGGTGTCGCAGAATAATAGACTAAATATAGGATGATTCCCATGGCTGAATTTTCTCTAACTCGAATGGTAGATTTTCTATGCTCTCAACTTGTCTGTAGCTAAGTATTAGCTCGTGCAAGCGTGGCATTGCCGTAGGGGAACGTTTTCATTTCAAAATTGCCACCACAGCGCACTCTGTCCAATAGAATTCGGTAGAGTAATTAGATTAGAGGAGAAAGTCTAACGGCTGTTCCGACCGGAGGCCTATTGTTCTTTGCTTAGTTCTTACGCAGACCATTACTTAATTTACCAACAAGCAGTTCAAAAAATTTGTAAATTTTACAAACAAAAATGCAGAGGTCAAAGGTGCATGAGCTGTTAGCAAGCTTCAAACAAAAGAATTAAAATTCTTTCTTGCAGTTTTCATTATTACAAATCAAATGGTTATTAATGCGGGGAGACAAAAGGATTTTTTAACAACAGTAAAGACAAGTTTAATTTCATATCCTGAGAGTAAAATCTATATTCTAAATTCGACCTAAAACCTAAAGTAAGAGCGTGACCGCACACAGTGTTTTGTTTACTTTGGTGAGCATATAAATTAAAACCCACCACTGCTGAAGTTCAATTTTTATGGTTTTCTTCAAAATTTTAGCAAATATGGATGCCAATCTTTACAAAACAGATTAAGACTATTGCACTTGACTGCCTTTTTTAAAGAAACCTTAGATATGTGTAAGGTTTCTTTTGATTTTAAAACTGGAAATTAAAGTGATTTTGTAAAAAATTCAGCATTTTCAAAACCCTCTTATAATATTCACCAAAGAATTTGGAAAAATTTGTTTCTGGAAAGAAAACTAGTAATGATCTTTAAAATGAAATCAACTTGCTCTTAGTGAAAATGTGTCCTGCAATTTTTATTTTTACATCTGAAGTGAATGCACTCACTTTGAAAAGGACATCTGAAAATGACTGGAATTGAGGGTGATGGTGTGAGCAAAATGCTCAGTGGTGAAAGGGTTAAATGTGGTTAATCTTAGGGAATGAAATCAGCCTTTCTGTTAAAAATTAGGGTCACTTAAATTCAAAGAATAACAAAGGCACTAAGAATTACTTGTTTATATTGGCCAGAACCATTTAAATTGACATGTGGTTAAGATATACAGAAATTTGTCTCTATTTTGACAGATCAAATATAGCAACTTTTTCTTACTGAGGTTTTAGAGGTCAACGCCATAAAATTGCTTAAAAATTGTCAGCTTTGGAATATGGAGAAACAGTATAGGGGATAGGCCCCCAAAAGTTAAGAAAAATTTAAGATAATGTAAGAGAAAGGTTGAAGTCACACCCCACCCAACCCATCCCCATTTTTCTCAAATTTTTGTAATTTTGCCTGCAAAAGGGGGGTTGGGGGTTGGGGGTGGGGTGTGCTGAAGTTTTTAATTGATTGATACCCAAGAGTTAATTTGAATTTGTGGACTGAAGTTACGTTGTGATAAACTAACTGGCCTCATAACTCGCTAGTTGCTTACCAAATTATGCCAACATAGTGTAATGACAAAAAAACTATAAAACACTTTGTTGGGGTCCATATGGGTAGTGTACCTTTCCAATAATTGTAATATAAGTAATTGAAGGATGGTTCACACACCCGGGCATTAATTAGGCATGGTACCTCCGTGTGTTGAATACTGCCGTAATTATTTGGTATTTGTAGCAGCTGTACTAACTTCTAGGATGTGAGTTTTAATTTTCCACTCCCTTCTTGTCCATGTTTAGTAGATAAAACTGTTTGAAACAGCGATAATCTTACCTGTAAACACGTTTTTTGGCTCCCCCATATAAGTCCATCTTTTTTGGCCTAAAAGATTCTTTATAGGCTCAATGCTCCGCGTCAGAAAGTTTTGGAAATCTTTATGTGACAACCGCTCGAAATATTCTTCCACCGACCGCGTGCAACATGAAGCAGCATTCCAACTACCACCGAGACAAATCCTGCTTGTCGCACCTGAAACAACAACACGAGAGAATCCTTAACTTGTTACTCTAAACAGATAATCTAGCTAGTTTAGATACCACTACTTTCTTAACATTACTGGAAAACAGTAACTCGAAACCAAAGTGAGTCAAAACTCGAAGCGCCGTTTGGAAGCTGTCAAGCGATGTACTCGACCAACAACAAACAAACTTGTAATGGCCCCGTATTATGATCATTGAATGTGCGAGAAGTTTATATATAAAAAACATATCTAAACAAAAGATTCTAATGAAGGGATTTTCTTACCAGTGTCGGGTCTTTGCGGCACCACACTTGCATTCAATCCTCGAAGCTTGAAAGACTCTTTCAAAAAAGAGCACAATGGCGAGTAAGGAGTTTGTGTGTCGAAAACAACCGTTGACACAACTGCAATAAACATAAGGTGTAAAGTTATGCGCAGCATCATATTCAACGTATTCAAAATGCACAATTCCACACTCTTGCTCAAGAAAACTATCGTTTTTCTGCCTTCAGCTGGTGCCCCTTCAGTTTCTGTCAAAAAGGGTCCAGAAAGTACTACGCAACGAATCTATCTCTTCCGCTTTTGTGACACATGTGACCTTAACATTTTCGCGGGAAACCACAATAAAAACACGTTGTGCGTTGGGTACATGCATGGGTGGGGCGTCACTGAAACCTCTTCAAGCTCGGTCATAATTTTCAGCACTACCGAAGGCAGTTATCTGATAAATCTTTAACCCTCACTAAAGAAAGAATGGTCTATTCTAATAAAAGAAAGTTTAAATCTACTTTTTTCGGAATATACGCCGCTTTTGTCAAAAGCCATGCAGAATCAACACGGGCACAGATCGTGCTCGGAAACTTTTGGGCAACTTTTCAAGTTTTGATTTGGCTAACGAGCAACTTTGAGTAACTTGTTTAAAATTAACATACTTTTAGTAGCTTTGAGCTTACTAATCTATAATGTGTGCGTTTTGCTCCTTTGAGCATTTCTTAATAGCACATATTGGAGTTGACATATTTGACAAGTTTAACGAAGCCCTATTCAACCATGGCTTGCTTGTTTTCATGGTAGTGATTTTCACATGATAATGTAAGATTGAATAGCACTAAACTGCACCTATGTGTGACATGCAGAAACTTTGAAAGCAAAGCCATAGGTTTAATTAGTGTTTCATTAGATTGAAAACAGAAAGCGACAGGTATTTGGGTCAAATACATCTACTCCTATATGTGCTATTGTGCCAGCCGTTGATAGTCACACCGTTCGGTTTTTCACATGAATTGGTTTTCAAATATTCAAAAGCAAAGCTTCGCATTCTCGTTTAAGTTTAAAATGCTGTGATTCCTGAAGTCAAATAGGTATTCTTGTAAATACACAACACTGGCTAACCGATATAGCGAGGTCTTTACTGCATGGGAAGTCTTAGACCGATGGGTTTAAATAATAACATTACGGATCGAACGTAGCGAGAGCTTTGCACCGCCGAAACCGAGGTCTGAAACTTCCTTGCAAAGACCTGGAACGATAAACGGTTTGAGCTCAGAAGTAACAGTAGATCGTATGGTGAGATCCTCTCGGTTAGTGTAGTCCTGAGAAGGACTGTTATCCATATTAGTGAATGACGTTTCAACAACCTGTGGGGAAGTCAACTGAGGAACCAGTTACCTCTGAAGATGATTTCCGCACAGTTTGTGGAAACGTTAGTCATTAACATGACAAAAATCCATCTCAGGACTACACAAACCAGACGATCTCACCATACGATCTAAAGATCGGAAGCGAATGAGATTTCTTCCAATTTAGTGCGAATCCGTATTAAAAAAAGAAAGCAAATTCAGTATAAACTAATAAAGAAAACGAAAAAAAAATCTGTCTTCTCAGAGGCCGATCAGATCGAAGTATTCTGTCTGGCCAAATAATCAAAGCAAATAAAAACACAAAATACTGTGAGCTTTTTTTCTACTCATATAGATTAGCCGCAAACTTTTTCAGCAATTTTAGGCGCTTTTCTGAGTAATTTTTCACAATTTAACAAACCAAGGGTTCGTAAACGTCTTTTTCTTCTTTTCTGGATCCTTGAGCAAGATTATAAAAAAACCTGACATTCTTGGAAATGTTTTTGTGTTACTGCAAAGCAAAAAACAGAAAACTCAATGGAGCTATTTTAAGTCCTGCAGTTTCTGCTGGCAGCTGCAAGATTCTTCTCCTGCATTCAGTGACACAACGAAGTTACGTCTGACTGTAGTAAAACATGTTAAACGTTGGATAATTAGAATTACCACAGTAGGGAAATCTGATAGATGAACTATTTCCAATTAAGGTATAATAGGCCTTATGGATGTTTACGTTAAACTAGTGAATTTCACCCCAAGCCTCGTATTCAAGAAATAGGTGTGAGCATTTTGCACGTGCAAACCGTGCTCACGAAGGAATTCTTTTCATTTGTGGACGCTTTGGGATTTGATTTATGAAAATGTTCACACTTTCGTGATTCGAAAGCGAGACTTGGGGTGTGTTTGACGTAAACACGTACAAGGCCTATTAATTTAACTTCTCTGTATGATCTAATACTGAAAAAACCTGTTATTAACCAAGGGTGGAGTCTGTATAGTAAATTAAGGACCAGAAAATTTCTTATGTAAAAGGCCGCCAGGTAGTTCCATCAGCTCTCTGATAATCATTTGTTATCAATGGAAGCCGATGGTGCACTCTTTACCCCCCTACCTCTGTCAGTGCCCCGTTTTATGGGTATTCAAAGCTACAGCTACACTGATCAGAAGAAACTCAAAGCAGACGTTCAGTCATTGACCCGCGGCGGGGGGTTTAAGGTGGCTAGCCATCCCCCATTATTGCTCGGGTTTTTCAAGGCAACTGATTGTTTTGGTTGATAAAGTATCATGTACAACTAACAATTTTATACAAGGATCTTGCAGTATGCGAGTTATTCTTACCATTTACATGACGATGCACACAACTTAGTCCTTTTGAATAAAGCTTGATTAAACTGTTTTTGAAGAGACAAAGGTAAGAAAATAAAGCTTTTTTTCTGTTAAAAGTGTTGTCTAGGTATTGTTTAGGTGTTGTCTTATTCCGTCGAAGCTGTGAAGACATGCCAACTCTGGTTGTTCTGTAAGTGTAAATACTGATTTTTATCAGAGTAAACTTTCAAATCTTTTGATTCCCCCACCCCCTTCCCCTAAAATATTTCTAGATCTGACACTGGATTGAACTGGGGACTTTCAGCCGTGAAGTTCTAATGCATATACTTTTCAGTTACCGTCTAAGCTTAATCCATTCCTTACAGCCAAAGCATGCAGGCCAACGAAAGTCGTTTTATTCAATAAATGTGGAATGTGCTTGTCAGTTGGGCTATGAAACACAAGCCACAGTGGTGCCTTGCTTTGTCAGTCACTAAAGAAAAACCTGATGGTGTACTGTCAGTTGCTGAAAGATGACACTATTAGTGTTGAAACATGTTTGGTAAACTAAAAAGTGTTGTGCGTTTCCTCAAAAGTTACTGAAAGCTTGTGGGAAGAACACTGACACTTTATGATTCATGGTGGACAGAAGAATGCTGTCAGAGGATACGAGGATTTCCACAAGTTCCCAAATCAGAGAGAATGCAAGAAATCTATCCAAGAACTGATTTACCGTAAATGCTCTAATAAGCCCTCCATCTCTAATAAGCCCTGTAGTAAGCCCCCTCTCTAATAAGCCCCCCATCTCTAGTAAGCCCCCCATCTCTAATAAGCCCCCCTCTCTAATAAGCCCCCCTCTCTAATAAGCCCCCCTCTCTAATAAGCCCTCCTCTCTAATAAGTCCCCCTTTCTAATAAGCCCT
>JAOBRD020539179.1:0-16708 GCA_027575215.2 Hydrozoanthus sils | reverse complement strand
CAGGTACAAACACTCGACCTTCGGTCTCGTGTTTGCACTGATCTGCTCTCGATTTCTCCCAAATGCACCTCGGTTTGTATTAGCCTGTGCAAACATGGTAGCTGTGTTTCATTTCTTTAAGGAAACATTCATTATAAGCATTATTAATACATGTTGGCAATAACCCTTTGGGAATTGGCAAAGATTGTTTTGTGTTTAAGCCAGTTTATTGTCAACTGATGTTTATATATTCATATAAATTATATAGGGATGCGTTCGTGAAATAAGCTATAGAGGCATTTGACTTTGTATCATGCTAATCAAATGCTCTTCTCTAACTCTCCATCTTCCCATGAGCATCCATAACTCCATGGACATAATAACCTTGAACAATTTCTCAATAATTGCAGAACGTCAAGCATAAAGTGATTTATGGTAACATTTATTTTCTCATAAAAAGTGAAAGTAAAAACAACAAATACAGTAAGGCTGTAAACAAACTGAAGCAAAGCATGCATGAGTGTGCTAAATGAAAATACACGTATTGGGATGACTTCTGCCAACACTGCAAGACAATTATCATTCACCTGACCACTGGCAAGTACCAGTCTCTCTCTTTGTTGATTCAACACATTCAGCAAATAGATGATAATGTATTTAAATGATCAAGTCTATTATCAACAACTATCTCTGCAGAACTGAAATTTGTTATAAATAGTACTGAAACTGGCTTTCAGATAAGAAGAATCAAAACTTTATTCATATTTTACAGTTTTATATGTAAACTGCAAAATTTAGTCACAATTTTTTTTACCTGAATATATATTACAAAATTGTCACAAAATTATCATATTACTATACCTTGCTATAAATAATGTGAGAATATAAAGATTTCTGATCATAGGTCTGGTGTAGTGGGGCAATTTGGAAATGTCTAGTGTTTAAAGTAACTATAGGTTAAATTCTAGTCAGACACTAGTCATGTTTTGTCGTAAGTTTCTGTAGACATTAAGACATGTTTAGAAAAAAATTATTGTGGGTGTTCAGACCGTTGTTTACAAAAGCGGATGAATTTGTCTTATTAGTAAGTCACTTTTGACTTTTTTAGAGAAGTTATAGTTGCTGAACATTACATTTCAGCTCATGATGTGGTTATTGCCATAACTCAATTGCCATGGCTTTTGTTGACTGTTTGCCAATGTTAGTTCTGAGACGAGGTTTATAAAAGTTGTCTTTGGAAACATAAACCAAGAAAAATATTCCAAAAGCCCAACCTTCACTTGTTGTTAAAATCTTTATTAATAGTGCTTCTTGTGTTCTTTTGTAAAACACTGACGTTTTTACTTTGTAACAGTCTAGTGTGTTTCAAAAATGGCTAGACATTTATTGTTCAGAAAAACAAAACAGGTGAATTTTAAGTCGTATCGTATCGTTCAGCACTGGTGCTGAAGGGAACAGCTATAAATGCTCGCAAAAATATATACGCCCCAGGGAAAACTTGTGTTCTTATGTTCAATTATTTGCATCAGGTTTTGTGCCATAATTAGTTTCCATATTCTAAGTGTCAATTAAGTGTTAACAACAATAAACATACATTTTACATATTTATTGCAAAATTTCTAAAGATCAGAATAATTTAGGGAAACACATAAATACAAAAAATAATCGAGGAAAACTTTCACATAATAAAAGGATTATTGTATCATAGGAGGATAGGTCGGGCGCTTTCTCGGATTACGACAAAAATTCCTTCTCGTAGAGATCGCTATTTTTGGTTTAAATCAAAAACAATGACAGAACATAAACATGATGAAACGCGATTTTACATTTGAGAGGGCAATATCGATCGATTTGTAACAACTCGATCTTTTTAAACACGCTAAAAAATACAAATATTGTGAATTTCCAAAGTCTATATTTTCTAAACTAATGTCAAAACTTATTAACTGGAATGTATAAAAATAAAGATCTGACCTGCAAAAATGAATGATCAATTTTTCGTGATTCGAATTCACCTGTCTCGAATGAAAATAACCACTAAATGCAAAACATACCTTGTGCTCCAGAAGAATACACGTTAAAACTTTGAGACATGTTTCCACTCCGAGAAGCTCAAATGGAATATGCACCGGGAAGTCGATTAGGGGAAATCTGTAAGACTCGGGCAAAGCAAAGCTTAATGGTGGGTATGAACTCGGGTCAAGCAACTCAACTTGTACTCGAGTTCTACCTGGTATGGCTGCCGGGGCTTGCAAGAGCCGCTGGACCCAAGTCTCGATATCTTCCATGTCTGCTGCAAGCGGACTGGCTTTAGGATCCTCGCTACATGTTAGAACAGACCAGCTGTGCAAACCAGGGATAAAGTTGTCGTTCTTGTCGAACTTTTCCTTTCCAACCCGAGTATCAATAAGTTTTCGAAGGAAGAAGAGGCACTCCCTGAACGTTGAAAAAAATGGATGATGTGATAGGATGCAAAGCGAAGTCAGAGTCATACAAATATCTCTTTTATGCTTGCCCGATTTGCGACGTTTCTTTCCTGAAGTACAATTTTCCTTCGGATCCTTTTCATTGCTTTCCTTTTGCAGAAAATTTGCACATGGTCTGTATATATTCACACAAACTCCATACCGAACTTTACCCGTGTCTTTCTCTGTCAGTGTAAACACAAAGGAATTCGCCTCCCGCAAGGAGAAGTTCTTGCACACTGTATTACAAGCTTCGGGTTGACAAAAGAAGACAACGTCTGCTGGAAGTGGAAAATCTTCATGGTCTTTTTGAGGAAAGCGCCTAAGCAATTCAGGTGTTTGTGTCTTGTCGAGTGATGGCTGCCGTACACCGACCACAACAACATAGTCTATGAGCCGCTTGTGTTCCAACGACTGATTATAAATATCTGCCATCAAAACAGCCTTTGAGCATCGTCAAAATATATGTTTCAAAATTTACGGCTCCAATCTGCTTTTGCAATAGTGTTTTCTTAAAATTTACTGAAAATTAGTAAGTCATAATTTTCCGTCGCTTGTATCCGCCATTTTGTTTTGTCTGTATGAACGAACGATTCCGAACGAAAACTTCCCGCACTGCTCACGTTCTCCTCACGCATGATAACGAACAGGTGCCGCGATGACGTCATGGGATCAGAGATATCATGAATATATAATTGCAAGAGTTACATTTTTGGGTTCATTTTCTTTTTCGCGATTTTATTAATGGCAACGCTAAAAATAAGGCAAAATGATAGAAACAGAACCAAAAACAAAGTTTATTAGGGAAATGTTTCGCACACACGCGTGCAGTATGTTCCATTATTTTGCAGGAGTCAGAACTCTTTCCTTAATCCCTTTTTATGTTGAGTTAAGTTTAGAAGGCATATATATGTTTACAATTTCAGTACGCCAACAAATTTTTGTCAAGGGACGGACTATTAGAAAAGTGATGGGGGGCCGGGGGGTGGTCGTTTGACTGAAAACAATTCATGACAAACTGTACTCGACAAATTTTTCGGCTCCCTGAAAATGGGCCAAATGTGCAAATGTGCATTTTAGAGAGGTACACTTCAAAATTTCCCGGGGGGCATGATCCAATACTCCTGTAGGTTTCTCGCGCCTCCGGCGCCCAATTGTGATAGCCGGACCAACTTCTTCTGAAACTGCTTACCCGGGCCGGATTGTGCCGCATTTACACGCTTTTCATTGGATCCGGTAGAGTTGTTATTGCCTTATTATTTCTACAATTAGGAAAACGGACATTCTTCCGTTTTTGGGCTGATACATTTGGTGTTCACCAAAACTGGTCATGGATACTGACTGCATGTAAATTATCTTTGCTGATATCGATAACCATGACTTCTTATTACAGTGGAACCCTGCCTTACGGCCACCTCGTTATAACGGTCATTTTTTCATTGGTCCGCCAGTCGAAGGCCATACTTTTTCTTATAAAAAAACTTCGTTAATACGGTCACCCCATTATTACAGCCAATTTTTTCTGGCCCGTAGGTGACCGTGTTAACGGGGTCCCACTGTAGTGATAAAACCAAAATGTACTATAAACAGCTACCCTGACTGATTTATTTGCATTCTATAAGCAAGTATGATATTTTGAAAGCCTCAACATATCAGAAATTATAATGTGACACCTGAAATGTTTAAGTGAAGATTACGTGCGCACACACGCACGTATAGAAATTCAACTCCCTTGTAACAGTTTCATCTTCTACAAGTTTTTTTTTGGTTTATGTTGCTGCGTACTAATAAGTACATACCAGTAACATAAAACACACACTGATGTTGTGCTTTAAAGCTTAATTTGCCCTTAAATGCAGATACTTTTCTACATATTTGATTAGTATTTGATATAGAACGGTTCTCTTGTACGATGCATCATTTGACATTTTAAAGCTCACCAAATAGAAATTGAATTCTTTTATATTTCTAAATGATAAATAAAGGATATTTGTGAAATAAAAGAATCCTGCACAAGAATTGGGTGAAAAAAGAACAAATTTCCAACTGACCCCCCCCCCCATCACTTCAAACAGGTAGCGAAATGCCCGGACCCCCATCCCCCCGGGGTTACTGCGGAGTACAAAAATTAAAGGTGCTTGTCGGAAAAAATGAAGAAAAAAATGCTTTAAAAAATACAAAAGTGTGAAAAGTTTCGACCTTAAGAAATACCTCCTAGTCATAGCATCGATTTCGAAGTAGGCAGGAGCAAACTGAACAACAAAAAGCTTGCTCGTTTTATTTTAGCCTGAAAATCTAGTTTTTCTAAAACAATCAAGATTTATCTCTGAAAACCCCTAAAATATCAAGCAGTCAACTCAGTTGACTTCATTTAAAAAATACGAAGAGCACCTGTATCACAGCCTTCGGATATAAAATATAAAATTCTGTCCTGAATTATAGCCTGTGAACAGATTCTCTGTCCGAAGGAAGGGAAAACGATATCATTGAGTTGTAAAGCTGCGAGTACCAGCCTGCGAGCGAGGCTAGTCGCAAGCACTTCTCTTCGCCACTCAATATATTTCACCCCTTTCCTCGGAAAAAAGAGTGAAACTTTTCACAGGCTAGTCATAGGGTTTTTTTGATCCCTTTTTTATGTTCTCAGTTTAGCCAAGACAGCGGGAATTACTTTGACATGTAAACTTTAATGCAAGAACCGTTACGAAATGCCTTGATTTGTCGCAGGATCAATTAAAATCTTTCAGCCAAACTGTGAGGGGGAGGGGAGGGGAGGGGGGGGAGGGGGAGGGGAAGGATTTGCCCAAGTGTTTACTGTATCAGTTCTTGTTGTTCTAAGTGTGTAGCCTAGCCATTTAGCTGTCGCCTCCACTGACCGACTGATCGAGTATCATCTCTTAAAAGCCATATTATTAAGATGGTACAGTGTTAATCAGTTATTTGTTACAGGAAATTCTTCAGTTAAGTCTGAATCTTTGCATGATTCAATGACACGATCTTTTTAGTACTAGTGTTGAATGAAAAAGAGAAAGTGTTTCCAAGTTACTGAGGAGTACCAGAGTGGGTGCGCGGTAGTTCTCACTGTTGAGTCAATGTGTTTCTCAAGTGGCTTAAAATAGCCCTGGTACATATTCAAACATTGTGGTATCCTGTCACCAGCTGCCGATGGATTGACGGCGCTCGGCGCCCTCTTTGAAGAGCAGATATATTTTTATAGCAAACAACCATTCGAGCTGATAAAACCTCAGACAATCCGCCCGTGACACGGAGCTGTTGATTTGCAACTGAATAGCTCTATTGAGGAATTGACCGCATCAAACATTCCATCTTTCATCGGTAATTAATCTGACAAAACATAATTATTATGTCCTGCCGTTGTGTGTTAATTTAACAGTCGAGAATTCGCTATATTTAAACATTCTCTCTACCCGCTGTGCATGTGCACACGCTCCCCGCGCGACGGCTTTGGAACACGCGCTTGGCGGATACTGGATACAAAGTTACTTTTATTCTAATTCAATTTCAAGTCTTCTTCTTGATTTGAGGAACTAGTTAGAGTCTTTTTCTTTGTTCTGTTTACTGGTTTATATAGTGTTTTTCAAGTCACATATTGTATCACTCATTTTTGTGATAAGAAAGGACACAATTTCAGTTTTTTTTTTCACAGAGGTTTTTTCTCACTTGTCTTGTGACGTTTGAAGGTTCTGTTTTCATAACAATATAAACTGTTTATCTCTTGTATGTTTGATGAAGCACGTCTCGGTCCAAAAAATAAGAATATGCAAAACAAAGTATATTTTGTTTTTGTTCGTGTTAAACTGATAAAAAAGAAAACTGTCTGAAAGTTTCTCACAAGTAGAGTTAGATAATCCAGAAACGAAATTGAGTAATACGTGTACGTGATGAGGAAGATAATTCCGGGAGCTGGCCGGCATGAAAGTACAGCTTCCATGCCAGGTTATACAGAAGGCAGCATAAGATTCATTTCAAAAACTGAAAGTTGGTTATGAAAAAAGACTTTGAATTTACTGCTCCACATTCAACGCTCGAAACCATCAAGCCTGCGGTTCTTGGGCTGGTCGATTAACTAAGCAGCCATACTGTGAATAAAATTCTCATCTGTATTAAAAACGCAATGTAATGAAATGCCAGGTTTTAGTCAATCGGGTGCCCAACGCGTGCCTGTGTTTGAAGTCCTTGAGTCATGCTTGAACGGGTAAACCTTCGATATTTCGATCACTGAACGCTGGGAGGGATATCAACCGCACTTCAAAAACAGTATCGATTTTCGATAGACCCGAAAAAAACAGCAATGCTTACTTCAGATATTGCGCTATTTGTGTACCATCTCTGAGAACATGGTATCCTAGCTGGGGAAAACTAAACGGCAATATTTAAGTCGGAAACTAGACAGACAAAAGAGCTTGCGGCGGTAGATTGCGCCCTTCATTTCCTTATAAAAATAGGAAAATGGGAGGGCGGATTTTAAGTTAAGCAAACTTTTTGGCTTAGTTTCGTCAACAAACATATGGAAAAGATAACAGACCAGGGTTATTTATAAACAGTGAGGTTTGTAGTACTTAAGGGAAATATCGGAGATCCATCTGGCTGACTTGGAGCCGATCAGATTGATGGCCGAGCGGCCGGGTAAAACGTTAGTACTAGAAATGGTTGCTAGATTTTTCCTAACAAACAAATACAATAAAAAAAAGTAATGAATCAAATAAAAACTAAATTTAAAGATTCCGGAAGCCGGAAGGTATTCAAAGGTGAACGAGTGAAATATGACAAGATCGCAAACAGCATCTTTGATTTGTCAATTTCTGTTACTAAATATAAAGTTGAACGATTTGATTGGCTAAGCGTTTTGTATCACGGTGTGGAAATCCGATGCTGAAGCAATGTGGGGTTTTGGTGCGGTGTTGGTTTCATTCACTCAGCTAAAGCAAGGGTCAGAACGGAGAAGCGAACTCTTGATGCTGTAGTTAGTTCTAAAACACTTGGCTACCATGAGGTATTGGCTTTGTGGGCTTCTTTTAGTTACGAGCTTTTTGGAGTGGCAAGCTTGTGTGGCGCGCGCGGGAACCTGCTCGTCTGTGAGAAACGGCGGACGTGTCGACTGTTCTGGGAGGAATTTGACAACACTGCCATTTGCAATGCCTAGAAAAACAACGCAACTGTGAGTACTGAAATGTTGATTTCCTCGAAGCGTATTTTCCTTTAAATTAAGAAAAATTTTGATCGCCAGTGTTGTTGGCGGTTATCCTTTAAGGCGATCAAAGGAGTCTCCCCCTCACAAGAAAATTCAAACTTGAAATCACGCTGTGGATCGTTTGAGCTTGGTGTGAAGCCTGCTAGCATTCGAAGCACTGATCAGCGGATGAAATTAAAAAAAATTCTATGTTTGTTCTTAGTGTTTAATCAGTTATCTTTGGGTTGTAAAATTTGAAAAGTTGTAGAGAGTAGGCAAAGAAAAATCGACAAAAAGTTTTACAGAAACCGTGTAAGAATTCCTCTTTCAATCATTCAGCGATTGACTAAATAGTTCTTGAGAATTACAGCCACATTTGGGTAGGCAAAAAAAAAATATTAGAAAGCAATACCAGTTTATTAATAGTTTTTGGTGATAACATTTGTTGATCGGTAAAATAAATTTTTGACTTGCGATAAACTGCGAGTTTGTCTTCACTTCCAGCCAGTGTTTGGTACTCGGAGAAACTTGTTAGGTTTCAAACCAAGTTTGAAACTAGGTTTTAGCCCCGTGGGTTCGCCATTTGTTGATGTTGGGTTTTTTGTAAAGAAAATGTCTTTTAATGCGGTTTGTTCAAGAGTTGTTAACTACTCGTTCGTAAAAACACATCCGCCTTCCGTCAGGAGCTTGTCTTTTGAAAACCACATCCAGTTTCCTTGTTTGTGTTTCACATGCGACAAGAGCTGAATTTTTTTTTGTTACGACATGCTGTATTCTAAGGTCTGTTTACCAAAATTTATTGTTTTTTTAGATAAACACAACTATTTTACTGGGAGTGCTAGTAGCTTGCATTTTTTCTACCATCTTCTTCAAGAAAACTTCAAGAACTCAGTACAACATCAAATCAAATGACTTATGTATTAAAATACTTCTTCAAAATGTCTTCAAGTTTTGCAACTGAGTGCAACCTTTTGCTTTTGTCCCAGTCTTCTGGCCATGAACAAGATTGCTGATCTTCTGGCGGGGGTTTTCGCCAACTACACAAATCTGAAGAGCATGCGAGTTTTACTAACAGTATTTACTTAAGGAGAAAATCCCTAAGATAAATACTGAGGCGTTTAGCATTTTGCTCACGCATACTTGTAATGTTCTTTTTCAACAACGAAAAAGCACAAAACATATTTTTAAACAAGGTTTGGCTTGAAATTGAGTTTCTGAAGTGATCTATTAAGTTTTTGGTGTACTTTTAGCGAATGTAGTTTTCGGAAAAAAGTTTGTTAATGTGTTTTATTTTGAAACACTTTTCTTTGCTCCAAACTATAGGTTCAATTTCCAGGGACACTCGTTAATGCATGTCCGGCGGTAGTTGTTAATTGCCTAAGCAGCTACAAGCTACAAATAAACGCTTGATAAGATTAGCATAAACCAAGGTCTAGGTCACTTCATCTTTATTAAAAACCAAGTTAGTGTTTAAACCAGGAATCGAAGAAAAATGCCAAGGAAGTATCTTATCTTACACAAGAAAGTTGTAAGAGTACTTTTAAAAACCACTCACAAATTTTAACTTCAAGTCGTAGTTTTTCTTATTAATAAAAAATCTTTCTTATATAAGTTTCATTATTATTATTGTTATTATTATTATTATTATTATTATTAATAATAATATTTTTATTATAGGTTTCTTCCTATCTTTATTAGGCTATGAGGTAAAATAGTTTTAAGATAAATTTTAAAAATTTTAACGTGCTATTTATCACATAATGTCTGTTATACTATTTCCACACTGTAACGCAATTTGTTACGATTAATGGTTCTTCCGTTTAACTGATTTGTTTTTCTAGTGTACACGTACTGGAACACTATTGTACGAAAAACAACTTCTTTTTGAAAAGATACATCTTTTGCCTACAATTTGTTTAGCAACAAGTTATTTTAATAAATTTATACTTAGTTATCTCCTTTAGACAATCATTTAAAAATCTTTTATTACGGTTATTCTAGTTATTTGTCAGTTAGCTTTGCAAGCACAATTTTCTATCGCAACACAGCTACAATATTCGTTTTCTTGTGAGCCAGCTCTCAGCATAGAAATTTAAGAATTTAAAGTTGACATGCTAGGTTAAACACTGTGATTTAAACCATAGCCAAATTGATAGATTAGGAAACCAGTTAAATCGCTTTTGGCGCTTCGAATCTTATTCGGTGCTCAGTTCATTTACTGAGGACGACGCGTGATTATAAACAATTCTCAGACGAGTTACAGAACTCTTAAGTAAATAGGTACACACCGTATCATATGCGACCAATGACGTCACGGCTTGGGCCTTATTTTAACCTCTAGATGAAGGCTAAAATTGGCCAAAAAATAAGAATATCCTCGGTCCGAAAGAGAAACTTCTTATAAAAAAATAGTATACAACAACCCGCGGCAAAGATTAGAAGGATCTTGAAGCCTTGTTTCAGTGGTGTATATTTTTCTACACATCCGCAGAGTCACTAACGTGAACCGTAACCTTGTCATAACTAATGTCACAATTGCCATTTTACAAAGCCAGACTAAACGTGGCTAAGGTTTAGCTTGTAAAAAAAAAAGAACAGCCCCAATTTTAAATGAGATAACGAAGATTGGCTTTTCTCACGACCGTTGCTTGACGGGAGTTAACTTTCCGGCTCAAGCAAGGAGAATTACGATCTTTGAAAAGCAGCTTACTCGCGAATTTAGACCACTTTTCCTGTTTAACGTTTCCTAATTTCTCCAATACTTCCACGTCAACCGAAAAAAAAATAATTAGAAAATATCTTAAGCGACAACTCTTGGTTTCAGAACTTTTTTTTGTGTGCATGGCTGAAGCGATCGCGACATGGTTTTCCAAGTTTCAGACAAATCTAGGAAAGTAAATATTATATGAATCAGAGCCAAGGACAACTAGAAAAACTCAGTTATTCCCCGTAGGAAGATATTTAAGAAGTATAATACCAATGAAAATAGGGCCACAAAGTTGAAGAAAAGTTGAAGGTGCCACGGCCAAGGTAAACAGATCGTGCGGCCAATTTGTTCTACATGTTTTTATTGCATTTTCTGCCGAAGAAGAGCTGCTGACTTCAAAAGCGTGATCCATGAATTAGAGTTGAAAGATCCGTTTAGCATATTTATTCTTCGGTTACGATCTTTCCGGCAGCTTTAGTTTTTCAAGCTTTTTGCCAAGTTCAGTTGTAAAGGTGTATAAAACTGTTTATTCAGGGTCGCCTCTGCTCAGTCAGTTATGCTGAGAGGAGCGCAACAGAATGAACGAACCATTTCTCTATGGAGTTAAAGACAGTTTTTAATCCTAAGAAAGAAGCTTTTTCATTCTCACAAGTTTTACTACTACGAAAATCACTCTTGCTTCAGGAAAAGTTCTAACAACACATCACCTAGGCTTCAGCCGATCAGCTGCCAAAGGGGCGAAAAACAAAAAACTCAGGACCTCAAATCGTTCCAAAAATAAATTGGTCAGAAGGTCAAACTCAAAAATAATAATAACGAAACTCCTGCAACAATTAACAACACCCTTAGAAAGCAGCTGATGACGATCGGAAACTCAACCCTTGAAGTTATGAGTAATTCCTTCTGTCCAACTTCAATAGCAGATGTGTCATTGGTCACCGTACAAGCTCAAATCCGAGTATTTTAGGAAATCGATTCTGTGTTATATTCAGATAACCTTGTTGTTTTGTTTTGTTTTGATTAAGTTTTCCGCAATTCAATCAAATAGCGTGCTGATGTATTTGTATAACAACATTCAAGAGACATTTTTGCATTCTTTTACTCGAGAAAGAGAAACACGTAGAAATGTCGGATTATCTGTTATTTATTGCATGCTTTGCAAGAAGAGTTGCGTTTTCGTTTAAAGAAAAACCAAATTAAGCCATCATATAAACTCATGAATCAACAGCTTATTCTGTCGTGTCATTCTCAACTAAGAAAATGATAATAACAAAGAGATAATAGTTTTATCGCGCTATGTCAGTGCAGTCACGAATAAACTGCCGTCCAATCTTTTTCACAGCCCCAAGTCGTTAAAATAAGCAAAATTGCTTAAATGCTGCGCACTCCTCTACATAGTTTAAGAAGTCTCACAAAGCAATGGAGAAAAAATAAGAGCAGTTGTGCTAATCAACTGATTTTTGAGTTGCTTTGCTGGGATAATTGGATGTATAATGACGGCTGTTGACATGGCTGATGTTTTTGCCCGTTAGCAACATTCTTGTAAAAACATGTGCGGACTCCATAAAGGAACCCACAGAGGCTTCCAGAAAACACATCGCCTTTACTTCCAGATTCTGCAGTGCCTCTGTGCCGGTTGACTGAAAAAAAGTCTCTTTTGCCTTTCTTGGCCCTAACGTTTTACAATAAGTATGAAGACTACGAGGTGGAATTTTGTAAGAATTAGTTACTCGAATCTAGTCATGATTTTTCTTGCGCACACATTTTGTGCTATACATATGCATTGCAAAACATCGGGTTTGTCAATTATAACTTCGGACACTACTCGATCTTCATTTACATCATCTGGAAGATTTTTAACAAATAAAAACCAAAAGGAACTCATCTATTATCTTGACCGTTTAATTGTCTTTCTTTTCGAGCAAACATGCACTGCGCGACTTGATGGCTGATGGCAAATGGTTTTAGCAGAAGACAAACAAAAGGAAGCATTATGGGATATTTCAAAAGCTCAATTGATAAAGTTTTGCCTTCAAAATAATTCAGCTTTTCAAGACAACCAGACAGAGCATTGAGTTGTTTTACCAACCGTTCCCGCAAATGTGTAATCCTTGCATAGATTGCCAAAACTGCTGTTTTCAAAATTATATTAGGAAAAAAATACGCTTTAGTTCATTTACGTAGAGTGTTATTTATGCGGTGAAGTCTCTTCATCGCTATTGCCCTGGAATCCGCAAGCAGATAAACGAGAATAAACAAGGAATGTGTTTCACAGAAACAGTATTTTTTACAAAACAACAAACATACTAGCTAGAAGGTAGCCATGCCTGTGAAAGAAAGTGTACATAGCACGCTCAAAAGTCGTTTCCTCACTAGACACATAATGTGCGTGCTGAGGATTGGGTGTTGACATGCCAAAGTCGCGTGCTCTCTAAGTGTATCACTTATACAATACACCCGATACACCAGAATATTGCCTGCCTCAGGCAATATGGAGGATGATGACTCGGCAGGACCCGCAGTAGTGTCGGTTCAGTTTGTAGAAATTTATATAATCCCAGGTTTCTCTCTGTCAATTCATTGTGAAGCACAACGTTTATTCTGGGACTGATTCGTTAGGGAATGTGTACGCGCATAAACGTACAATTATTTTGCTGACTTTTACCACGAGTTCGTCCGCGAGTTATTCTGAACTTCGGCACTGATAAATCCTACTCTTTTTCTTGTCATCTAAAAAGCACTGTAAAATTTCAGGCAGGCCATGTTCTGGTAAAACACGATTCAGTAGAAACCGAACTAGTGGAAGAGTCGAAATTAATTTTACTGACGCACTCTATTATTTGGAAAGACCCCACATGCACAATGCATGGCTGTCGCTTTATAACTTGGTGAAAGAGATACAACAATTTCAAAAACACTCGATAAAGAATTATTATCATCCGCGAATTAACCGAAACCACCTTAATTTTTTTCGTTTTTCGTCTTTTAAAACGCAGAATATAGCTGAATAAAATAGCACTTTAGTCCGATGTCTATTTATACTTGGACACCCTAAATCCATCTATAAATCATTTTACTACACGAATGCTTTACTCTCAAACTTTTCGGGCAAAAATTAAGTAGAGTACATCACGGCTTTATAGAATGTGAAGCCAATTGACCCGTATATTCTACTCGACACATGTATTTGCGAGGAATTTTTAACAGTTTTGACAAATTTTCAGAATTTTGCTGGATCAAGCAGTTCGAACCTGTTCAACAAACTGGAGATACGTTAACGTGAGAAGATATTTGAACTGGTAATATACTTTAAAACTCATGGCGAGATAAATCACCCCGATCTCGGTTCTCCATTGCTAATTAACTATCTAATTGCCTCTATATAAACTGATATAGCATTTACTCTGAAGATGATTTTGAAGTAGAGTGGAAATTTAAAGAGTTGTATACGGTCATCGTTTTGTCTGTTACTTGTGTATCGTCAACCACAAACACGTTACTCGGCTTAACTTTTATGTACTCTAGTCTAGAGCTAGAGGTCGATTTTCTTGTCTAATTGGCATTTATCTGAAAATTTTAAGTATTTCAACAAATGCCGTCATGTTCAAGTTGATACAATGAAACATGCTATTTCAGCAAAGACAAAATTGGAAATTCTTTGGCCAGTTTTGTTGTTGATGAGAATCCAAACTGAAAGCAATATATCAGTATACACCCTAAATTGATCAATCTAATGGTATAATATCTTAACCTAATTTTTTTCTACTTGGCCTTTTTAATTTAATAATCACTTCGGCCTTCCCTATTTGTTAGTTTTACCTATCCAATGATTAAATACTCTTCAAGAAATGTGTGATAAGTACGATGCCCGCGCAGTTCCTTTTTTGTTTGAAAACAGGCTTCTTAATCTGGAGAGTAGCCATGTATGCCTGTTAATTAAAATTCATTTCAAAATACGTTCAAAGCAAGTTCGTGTTTTTACTCACATCCAGCAAGACACTAATGAGTGTACATAGGACTCTTTTATGTAGAACTGACACGCAAAATCTATCATTGGTTTTCAAGGCCAACAGTATTGGAACTCACTTCCAGCTGAATTGACTGTCAGGGCCCTCTCTTAATTCTTTTAAAGCTAATTTAAGATAAAGTTTAAAAAAAACCTTTCGGATCCTAATTAGATATCAGAGAAATTGCATTAGTGACAGCTGAAAAATACCATTGGTCCCTCAACCATCTACACTTATAGATAATGTTTCGCTTTCTCTCCTTATTTCCTGTTTCTGTACAATATAAGAAAGACCCTAAACAATAAAGGAGTCTAGGTATTGATATAAGACCATATTGGTTTCTATTTAGGTTAGTTAGACTAATTGAAAACAATATTACATCGAAATTTTGCTATCTTATGATTTTGCGTAGCTTGTTCCTCTCAGAACTGACATTTCAAGTTTTAACTCTTAGTCGAACATAAATGAACTATAAGCACACGGCTCCATTTTGTTACTGACCAACAATCTCCTTTATTAGGGTGAGTTCTGATTTCCTCCCTCAGATAACACGACCCGTTATACGTATTTCGTATTGTTGTTTAAAAATACCGAATGCTGCTAAATTTATTAAAAATCGTCTTTTGTTTGAAGTGCAGTTTATTTGAGAACTAATTATTTTAAATCAGGAGGTTAAAATTGTTTGAAAGATTGGATTTTGCCAGATAAAGATTAGAATGGTTGTATGTTTCCTGAGTGATTTCTTTGGTCATAATTAAATCCTAAGTCTAAAATAGAACGATAGGTCATGGAATGCATGAAGGAATTTTTTTTAATTTTGTGTCATTGAAGAAATTAACTATGCTGCCTTTTTCATTGACTTCGCCGATTGCCCTTAGGCAAGGACTCCGATAAAGAAGTATAACTTGTTTTAAAATCGACTAAATCTCACGGAACGAAGAGCAAGTTGATTTAATACCCGAACATCATCCTTCTATCGAACGATTTCTTCACTTGTAGCCCGTGGTTGTTCGTCAAATCGATTAAGTTTTGGCAATTTTGACTTTCAAGATCCGAGAAGGTACAGGCTGCTTGAAGAACTGTCAAACTGTTTTATCCGGAAATGTTTTGCAACTTGTTGATCACATATTGAGTATAGCCTTGGGTGACACCCAAAAAGAACTGAAATACTATTTTGGGTTTTTTACAGCATAATTTATTCTATTGGAAAACTCTTGTGAAAACTTGTGAAAATGAATCGATCTCAAAGAACAACTGTTCTAGAGGCTATCAAGGTTTTTTTCATTTAGCAGGGCTTTCAAATCTGAATAAGTTTGAAAAAATGAACATGGACTCTGGCACTGTATTTTATAGCAATGGAATTCGGGTTTGTAACATAATATGTTCTTGCTCCGGCCGTAATGCTTACAATGGAGATGCATTCGCCTCTCAGTGGATTAGTATGGCCACCCTCTTCAAACAACTCTTCTGAAGAGTGGCCTCTAGCGTCCGAATGCTTATCAAGTACTCGACGATTAATTGAGAGAGAGAAAGTCGCCTTACAAAATCATTTATGTTTTCATCTTTTGAAAGAATTCCCAACAGACACGTTGTCATATGCTGTATCAGCATGGGTCCTTTGCATCAATAGATTCCAATGGGGAAAATGACGGCTTCTTCTGTAAATTTGCGATGTTCAATAGAAGATGACAGAAAAGCTCGCCTTTAATAAAATAGTTTATTCAAACTATTTCCGAAAAAGAAACAATTACCAAAGAAATTATCGCCCGTTAATATGTCGGCAGTTGTGTAGAGAATATGTTAATGAAAAATTTGAAAACTGCTGTTTTTAGTATGGTCACTGGTTTGATTATATAGGAGAGAAAGCCAATTGGAGTATTAAGATTATCAAAATTACTATTTTTAGTACACAAACTTAAGTTTTTGCCAGCTGTTTCTATGTTTGCATGTTTTTGTTCATACCTATCGTTTCGAAATTTCGCCACTGAAGTGTCGGGCTACCAACCGCTACCGCTATATATAGAAGATCTATTCACGACATATTCATAGAAATGGAATTCCTTTTTAGCGCTTCGCGATGATAGCAATAAATTAGCTGTTCCTTTTTCGAAAACTGGTTTTTCTAAACAGGCCTTCAGTCATCTGGAATGATTTGACTTGTTCTAATAGAACTACTATGGATTTTTTTACTAAGTAATATTTTCAGATTCCATGTTTTTCTTACCTTTGTAACATATTATTTTGATATATTTTTGTTATCATAGATTTTAGTTACTACTACTATCACTACTTCTACTACTACTACTACTACTACTACTACTACTACTACTACTACTACTACTACTACTACTACTACTACTAC
>JAOBRD020539074.1:0-16710 GCA_027575215.2 Hydrozoanthus sils | reverse complement strand
TTTTAAAAATACTTTAACTTCTCTCATTCCAGCTGGACATCTGCCTACATTTTCTTTGTAAGGGTGAAATATTTTTCAGCGACTGTTGAACCTTACCACATTTATCACCAGTCGTGTCCTTGGCAGCTCTAATTGTTTGGAGTTTAAACGTGGACCTTGGAAACCAAACTTTTCTGCTGCTGCTTCAACATAGTGTGCCAAGCTAAACAAATAGAAAAAATGCAATCAAAACAGTCAGAAATTGAACCAGCTTGTAGAACTATGTAAGACTGTCTGCTTATATATCTATCTGGTCTTTAAAGTGCCTATGAAGTGAAAAAAATTATTACCTCAGTAGATAGACCTTGCTAAATTAGTAATAGTGGTGAAAAAAAGGTCAAAATTTTTTATGGTTCTCAAGATATTTAAAACATTTAATGTTTTCAACTGATGTCAATTTACTTTTGGGATAAATTTCAATTTCTAAAAATCTGCAGCCAATCCATAACCTTTGGATAAATATGAGCAAGACTGGGACCAATGATCTATCTACCTTGAGAAACATCACCAGCCTAAGTTTGGCTTAAAGTCATCCAAAGGTTATCGATTGGCAGCAGATTTTTAAAAAATGCAAATTTGTCTAAAAACAGTGACATCATCAGTTGAAAACACTAAATGTTAACACCTCTGGAGCCATAAAAGATTGACCTTTTTTTTCACTGCCATTCTTCATTTAGCAAGGTCTATTCACTGAGGTAATAAAATTTTTCACTTCATAGGCACTTTAAAGAGCATACGATTTGAGATCAGTTTTTCAATTTTCAAAAAGTATACTATAAAAAACATTGGTTTGCCAAGTTTGAGAAACATACTATGAAAATACGCCAAGATACAACATGTAGAATTTTTAATTTTTCCCACTAAAATTATCCCCTCCAAAAGACCAACAATGTGATGTAACAGTTCATGTGCATCTCGCCTCAACATGTGCCCAAAGGAGGCCAAGTGGCCAAGCCAAATAAACAAACCAGAAACAGAAGTGCGGTAGAGGTTACACAAATAAACTTTACAAGTTTGTACATATTTGCAATCCTTAATTGTTTAAATCTGAGTTTTAAGTTCATTTATAATGGATAAAGATAATAATTAACTCACCCCATTCCTGACACATCTGAAACAAGATTTCCCAGTGCAGCAGCTAAGAAAATAAAAGTTCAGCAAGTTAAAACAATCTGAGAGAAGTTTTAATGTTGTAAGTTTCAAAATTTATATTACGTAAGCCTAATTATATCATACCTGCCATAGTTGAAATTCCTAATGTGGCCCCAATTGTAAAATCAATATATTCCCCCTGAAAAAAAAGAAAAAATAAATTAGCATTTTATAAAGTATCATGAGTGTATTAAGTCATTCGCCACAAAAAGATTATAAAAAGACTACAAAAAATTAATGTTCCAATCGGTTTAAAATGTACAAAGCAATTATTTTACATGCATAGTACATAATTTTTCTTGTGCAATCATTTTAATTAGCTGTCATAGTCTTCTTACTATATTATTAATTTTTGAAGTACTTAATGTTGAGAATTAATTTAAACTATGCCTTCTAACTAATGTGGAACTGCTCTTTCCATTTCTGGATGTCATTTTGTCATAGCTGGTTAATTAAAGGTAGCTTTAATTTTGTCATGTGAACTTGATTTGCAAAGTTGTTTAGTAAGCACTTTCATCATATCACTGAAACTACCACCATCATCTTGTTTCGTAATAAGTTAAAAACAAGTTCATCAACTCAAAAAATTCCAACTCAGCTGTTAGAAACTTAATTGTATTGTATTGGTTACAACTTGCAGTATTTTAAATGTAAATCAAAAAAATTAAATATCAAGGTAACTATTTTAAGATCCACTCTAAGATTTTTTTCTGAGTTGTTTTAAGTAACAATCCGAGTAAAAACTGGAGAGGTTAACACCTATGGGATGCCGAAAGGTGCTAATTGTGATAATGTTAAACTGTTGATCTGATTGGCTAAACTTTAAAAATTGACTGTATCTTCATAAGTAAGCTAATGTATTTCTTTCCAGTCCACTCATTCAATCCTTAGTTGAAACACTTCTGTTTTTAAATTTAAGAAAAATTCCATATGGGGAACATTGAAAGTTAAAAAGTTTTCTTTGTTTTTGTTTTGGAGTTCTATGATTGGCTAAATTATTGTAGCACAAAAGAAACGTTGCTTTAAAACAGCAGAACAATGGGAGGTTCCCTAGTTCTTATAGGACCATACATGTGACTATGCAAGGAATTATTAATGTACTGTAAGTTATTATTTTCCATAGATAGTCATTTGGTCAAAGCTTTTATAGACAGTGGCTATTGTAATATAGTATTAGTTGATTAACTCGTAAATAAACCATAATTTATATAACTCACTGCTACAATCATAATGGCATTGTCTAATAATCCAAATCCAATAAATGGTACAGCACTTTGAAATGCAACTGAAACAAAACAGTTAAAATGTATAATTAAAGATAAAACATAACAGCAATACCAAAGAAGCAAGTATAGTAATCTTAGACCTGCGGAAGGATTGGGTCCCAAAGGGCATAAAAAGAATCTGTGTGGGAAAAGGTACAAAAGCTCTTGATCAACCGAAAAGAAGGGGGAAGGGAGGTGTACGAAGGTGGCTTGGGTATAAACTTAGTCTACCTGGGACTAGGCCCTTGGGCCACGTCCTTCCTGCCTATCTTGTGGCCAAGTTAGGTCACATTTAACCTTCAGTAACCTGACGAAGGCTGTAGGTTATGGCTGTAACCATCCAGTGAGTCATTTATTCATACAAAACTTGTTCTTAGATATTCTGCTACTATTCACCTAAACTGAAATAGAATAATTGTTGATTATTCATGTTAATGTCACAATAGCGTTTTCCTACACTAAAATGATGCTTGGTGGTGTTACTTAGTTGCTACGTGCAGCGTAACAAACATTTCAGTGAATAAACATGGTAGAACAGACGTTAAAAACTGCTGAACAGTAAAAACAGTTAAAATAGATCCAAAACTCCTGTGACCTCACATAGCATTTCACCGCCAGGCCAACTTCGATGCAAATGTGACGTCATCACGAATAAGGGCCCATTATTAAACAACAACATCCTTACCTCTCTTTAACTGACTTGCCGTTGGAACAGAATCATTTGCCTGATCACCTTGGGAAATAAAGGCATTCTCTTTTATTCTAATTAGTTTCAAAACACACCAAAACAGGTTATTTAACTGGTTAGATTTTCCTCAAGAAATATTTTAGAAAAAAGTGTAAAGAGATTACAATGAAAAATACAAGGGATTCAAGGACTGGGCACCAAGGAATGTGCATTAAAGAACTTGTTCAAATCTGCTCTGGATCTTTTTCAAAATGCAGTTTTAAAACCTTTGAAGGAAAAGGATTTTCCTCATTTCAAACAAGTGTTCAATATTCTATAAATATTGTTTCACTAGACTAGTAAATATTTAACATCTATATGAAAATGCATGAGACATAATATATATCTTTTTCAGTTTTTTTCTAAAAGTACCTTTTGATTCAGCCTGTCTAGAAAATTGTGGCTTTTGCAGTGCTTCCTCGAGGTATTTTCGCTGACTAGGTGACAATTTAGTCACGAAGTCACCTGCAGTGTCCACGTTCGAAATCAGCGTTGTGGCGCGCAATCGTCCTCTATAAGCCCTCGACGAGGCCATTCGGTGGCTAGTTACAGCTTTGACAAGAACATGTTTCCTGTTTAAAGTACGGTATATAACCGTGATTATCGGCCGCTTAGTACCGCAAATCATTGCAAGCCATTAATAAACAAGCAAGTGTTGCAAATGAAGCGAACAAGTGCTTCATATATGCTAATCGTTAGGGCATGACGTCATGGGGAACAGTGAGACTTACACGGCGTGTTCAGGGGTCGGCACAGGTAGCCCAAGATTTAGGTACGAAATATTTTCGACCTTTGCACTGTTTGGTCGAATGTCAAATACGATTTTAAGCAAATGTATGGGAATTTGGGACTCGAGTTGGTGAGTTCTTTTTTTTTTGGTGAATTCCCAACTGGAGTCCCAAATTCCCATACATTTGCTTCAAATCGTATTTGACATTCGACGAAGTGTCGAAAATAATTCGCATATAAAGCTTGGGCTACCTGTGCATAAACTTAATTATCTCTCACCAGAACCTAGTCTCCCGAGTCAGGACATTGCTCCTTAACGAAACCTATTGGTTGTCGTAGAAATTAGCCCTGCTTTTGAACAATTGGCCGCGGCGCTTATTGAATTTTCGCATTATTTGGTGCGGCGCTTATTCGAGGCCAGCGGGTATTTGAAACGTGAATGTTTTCCCCTGTAACGAGAATTTATTTTGCAAATTTACATTAAGATCAATGAAATAGCAAATACAACATTAACATCAACAAATTAATTGGGGACACTGAAATACCAAAATAGTCTATTTGCCTTAAAAATGACTAAATAAAAATGGAATATAAATGCTGACGTAAAACTCAACACTGTGTTTCTTCTTCTTTTATACCCGTCAGTTAAAAATTGTCAAAACATCCATATTCCGCTCTTCACCTCCCTCTGTCCATTATTTGTTCGTCTCATTTCCCGCGCGTCTAAAACTTCGTGAAAGGCTTGCCATATACCATCAGGACCATTACAGGCAACAGTCAGCAGCACATTTAAAGAACAGTTGAATAATTTAGCAACAAAATATGATTTAGTATCTTTTAGTATCATATAACCAGAACTCAACACCAATCCCTTAAAAACCTGCAAAACGACAACGAGATTTTGGTCCTTCGCGTCGATAAAGGTAACGCAACGGTAATAATGTACACACAAGACTACAGCAACAAGATTAATCGGCTACTTCAAGAAAAAACTTACAAGAAAATCAAAAAAGATCCTACACAGAAATTAGAACGGAAAGTGAAACAAAATGATCAAATCTTCATCAATCCCCTCGGAGCGACACTTTAAACTGTTTGCTAGAGCCCCAAAACCTCCAAGATTCTATGGCCTCCCAAAGACCCATAAACCCGACACACCACTGAGACCTATAGTGAGCAACTTTGGTTCTCCGACGTATCACCTAGCTAAACATCTCTCATCAACTCTGCAAAGCCACACTGGTTCCTGCCCGTCCCATGTCCCTGATTTATTAATCAGTTTTGATGTCGTTTCACTCTTCACAAACGTTCCAGTTAACGACTCTATCGGTATTATCAACAACAACCTTGTACCCGCTGGCCTGCCGTCTGACTACTCAGATCTTATCAAACACCTATTTCCTATGGGACAACGATTTTTATGAACAATCGGAAGGAGCGGCCATGGACTCACCACTTTCTCCTGTTGTCGCCAATCTTTTCATGGAATATTTTGAACAAAACGCACTTGACACAGCGCCTCACAGGTCCACTTGTTGGTACCGATATGTAGATGATATTTTCGTAATATGGCCACATGGAGAATCTCCTACTTAATGACTTCCTAGCACACATCAGCAACCAGCACCCTAACTATGGAAATTGAAGATAACAAGTACCTGCCCTTCCTCGACGTTCTAGTTAGACGCAAACCCGATGGTTCACGAGGTCATTCAGTTTATAGAAAAACAACCCACACTAACAGATATTTGCACGCTGATTCTAGTCACCACCCTTCCCACAAAAATTTAGTTATTGACACCCTCTTGCGCCGCGTTGAAACTGTTTCAGATTCCGACTCCTATGGTCAAGAAAAAAGAAAAGTCACTCAATCACTCCAACAAAACGAATACCAATATCAACATATTCGTGCAGTTCTAAACAAAACCAACAAGTCTAAAGATAAGGCAAATGATCCTATTGGATACGCGTGCCTACCATACGTTAAGAAAATCACAGATTAAGTCTCAAAACTTCTGCGTAAACAAAATATTCAAGTCTGTTTTAAGCCCACTCGCAAAGTCAACCAGTTTCTCCGATCCTATAAAGACACACTCCCCAAGCTTAAAACAGAAGGAATTTATTTAGTGAAATGCGACTGTGGCAAATGCTATGTAGGACAAACAGGCCGAACGATCGAATGCCGAATTAAAGAGCACGAACGACACACTAGAAATGGAAATTGCAATCTCTCTGCTATTGCGGAACATGCTTTTAATAATCCAGATCATCGAATCCTTTTTAAGGAAGTTAAGTTTTAGCTAAGACAGAAAAATATATCCCAAGAATTATAAAGGAAGCGGTAGAGATACAAAAACATAAAAATAATTTCGATAGAGATGACTCTTTTAAATTAAGTTCCACATGGATCAAGTTATTTAGAGTCTTTAGAGACACAAAGAATTTTTACACCTGAATTATACCTTTGTTCTTACAATTTTATTCGTTATTATGCATATATATATCACTGTACATATATCTTTCTTTATTCTAATTCTTTTTATTCTGATGAAGACCACCACAAGTGCGGCCGAAACGCTAAGTTTTACAGAAAACATATTAAGTTTTACAGAAAACATACGTGTAAACCGTAAAATTTTTAAAAGATATGATTTGGTTGAGAATACTGTTAATTACAGCTGACCGAATCAGACTGACATTGATATTTGCCAACTTAAAGAACATATGACATGAGATCAGTTTTTCAATTTTCAAAAAGAATACTATAAAAAACATTGGCTTGCCAAATTTGAGAAACATGATGAAAGTACGTCAAAATACGGCGTGTAGAATTTTGAATTTTTCCCGCTAAAAGTGTCCCCTCCAAAAGACCAACAATATAACGTAACAGGTCACGTGCGTCTCGTACCAGTCCATCCAAAATCGACTTTTTAAAAAACATCTGTAACTAATAGAGTTTCTATTGAAAACTCAAACAGTTACGGATGTTTTAATAAGGGAATAATACAGATCGCGCGTGTTTCTAGACATCTGCCTCTGAGATTGGGACAAAAACTCTGTGTCCTGCCAAGTTAAGCTCTGCTGTGGATACCTTTTTCCCTCAGTAAACAAGTTTGATTTTAAACTTTCATTCGGCAACGATTAACAAAGCCCCGCCGGGGCGTCCCCGCACGTCAAAGAGGCCTGGGTCAAAGATATCATTTGTGAAACACCACAAGGCTTAACCAAAAGGCGTGCTACAGTCGTGCCGAAGCAGTCACCGGAACTTTGAAAATCCGGCTGCAGCACGCCTTTAGCAGTGCACGGCCTTTGAAACCAAACCGCGACACAGTCGGGTAGCACGACCAGCTGTTCCGTGCATGCAACACAACTTTAGCTCAAGCTAAAGTCGTGACGAATGGCTAACGCTCGTTACGTCAGCTTTTCCCATCATCTCACGGCGACGATATTTTATTTATCACAATACTACAAGTTTATATTACTCGCCAACGCATTCAATTTTTTTTAAAAAAAACTATATACCTTTAGCTCAAGCTAATTGAGGTTTGTTTCAGACGCCGTGCTTAACTAGCGCCCGACTCGAGCTAGCTTAGTGCAGCCCATAGCATCTTGACTTTCTCTGTGTTGAAAGGTTACTTTCTCTAGGCTATTAACATGCATGGACGCTTTTATACATTGATCCTTTTCTATTTTTGGGAATCTTTGGGAATTTTTTTCTTTGAGAAATCGTGGGAACTTGTACTAAAACGCTTTATTTTGAAACCGTCATGTATGTTGCTTATCGATATCAATATATTATAGTTATATTTCTTTACTAGTAGTCAAACCGGCCAATCACCGAACAAAACCCAAGGGGACTTAAAGATATTGAAAAGCTTTTGCAATATTGCTTGTTGAATTGAATTTCGATTAAGTATACCGATGATCATATTGTTTGTAAGAAAGCCGAAATTTTTCGTATAACTAAGCATCTCTCTGCTGTTCTTCTTGAAGTTACATAATTTATAGAATGTCCTTAATGTCATAAACTAAGCGATATTGGAGAAAAGTCAGTTCAGTAGTTCACGAAAGTGTACGAAATTAATGATATCAAGAAGGTTTCTTTGGGGCAATATTCAGTTACAAACGCAAAATATTTTATCTTATGACGTTAACAAAGCCTTCAGCTATCCGCCTGTCTGCTGAAACGCACCTTGTTTTATTCCCAGTAAAAGATTTATTATTGCAAAGCTAATTAACCTCATTGACCTGTTCTTTTAAATATTCAGTTAGTTTAGTGCAGTTAACGCATTCAACACAAAGATGTACAAAAGATGATACACCTTTTTTTATAAGAACATGCATGAGGCTGAAAATCGCCAAAAATTTAAGAACATGTTAAGAACATGCTGAAGCCAAGAAAAGGTGAAGAACATTTATTTATGATGACAACCTATTGAAAATAATTCATACAGTGTAAGTTATTAAAAAGCTTGCTTTTCGGTGGGCTTCTTGACTAGATAACAATTTTACATCACATGTTTTTTCATTTACCAAATCGCAGTTCTTACAGTAAAGATATTTTAAGAACATGCTTAAGAGCATTTGAGGCTGATAGCCCAAAAATATTTAAGAACGTTCAGCCTCAGTCAAAAAATTCGACATTCTTCTAAAAAAGAGTGTAATACAAATATTCCAATTTTACCAAGAGAAAAATATTTGGTCCTGTAAATAATCTAGAACTCAGTATGAACTGATAAGAGCCTTGAGCTAATAAACTTCAAGATATATATTGCCCAGTTGCTTGGTTGATATTGTTTACGACAGTTATATTTTCGTTGGAGTTCCAGGGACCCTGATTTGAGGAATCAGTAAAGGTGACTTAAAGCTCCCGAGAACTCTTGGAAGAGTCTCCAGATGTAAAGTTATCGTAGAAAAATAAAAAGTAAACTGCATTAAAATTCCTTTAAAGTTGATTAATATAGTTTAACTACAAAATAAACTATACTTAGTTTTGTTGCGGTATCTTCATTACCCATTTTTGGTAAGCAAACTTGAGTATTCCAAATTGCATCTCATGAACGATCATTAAAAATACTGCTCTTTCAGCATCGAAACAGGTGCACGTATCACTTTTTTTTTTTCGATCCTCGCGAAATACTGTACGGCTTTCGAGTCTCCTCTACACAGAAACCCGAAACACGTCCAGTATTTTATATAATTCGGATATTACGCAGTTACTTTATTTGGTGTCAGTTTCGCTTTCAAATCTGTATAAATTCATGAAAGTTTTGCTGCTAATCAGTTTGGAAAATTCAGCAAGAGGACGAGAAGCTGAAATGGCCTCTTGAACTCGAGTGTTGCCATGAAAACAACATTTCTTCTTTCGGCGGTTTTGTTTGTGCTGTTGTCTTCCTCGAGTTTTGCAACCGCAGAAGTCCAGCAACAAAATTCCAACCGCCTAAAGCAAGAACTGCTCAATAATAATCTAAGGTGAGTAATTAAACGAGTTAAGTACATGTTTATAATTGGGGTTTTTTTATTTTTATTTTGTAAGAACATGCCGGGCTGAAAAACGCCCAAAGTTTTAGAACAGTCTAAACGGGCCGGCGCACACTTGAGCTGAGCTGTTTGCTCGCGAGTCTTTTTACTCAGCTTGTTTCGCACGTGTGCGGCAAAATTTTAGTGAGATTTTTGCCTCGCGAGCTCGTGAGAGAAAAAGCTGTCGTGTTTGATTTTTTTTTGTCCTGCGGACCAGTTTCTCATCGTGCTGAGCAAAATAAGAAATGTAGCCAATAAAATCGCGTTCTGTGATTGCGTCATTTTTTGTTTCGCTCCAGGCGGGAAATTGTCTATAACTTTAAGGTTTCTTGCTACAGGTAAATAATAAACGTACTGACAAACTGTTCTCTGCTGTATTTCGTTTTGTGTTGACAAATGCACTGGAAGAGGGGGTTGGGGCAGTTTCACGAGATCACGAAATGCAATTTCTTATTTCACAATTTATAAAAACAATCCATGGAAGGGTTTTCAAATAATTGACGTTATTCGCTATTCTTTTTATTTTGGTAATGTGTAATTTGTTAATTTTGCACAGATTGCCACATTTACAGTTCTTTATATTGATTGAAAGTCACCAGCTTCATTTTTACAAAAAAATTGAGCTTTCTTGCGATCTTTTCTCAATTGTTTTTCGAGATTTTCAGGTTTTCATGGCTTATTTAGAATCTAGCTACACCACGATTCACAGCTAGGGTTTATTAATCGTTTTCTGTTGGCATACTTTCAGTGTGAACAGAAAACGATTAATAAACCCTTTGTCACATATTGTTGTTTCTTCGTCCGACGCCATCTTGAACTCGAAGCTTGAAGTCACGTGAGTATGCAAGGAGTTTTTATTGGATGGTTCATTGATCAAGCGCAGCTAGATTCTCACGATTGCCGCACGATTGCCTTGCGAAGCAAAAAATCTCCAACATGTTTGATAATAGTGAGATTTAGCACCGCGTATACGTGAGACGGCAAACGTCAATTTGCAAAGAGCTCTTAAAATTACAACATCTGCAAGTTATGTTGGTGATAAGCCAAAAACTCGCGAACACAGCTTCGTGAAATTTCGAAATTTTACAGATATTTGTTCTGTAAAAGTTCTCTGCAAAAAGTAGTGGTTTCACATGGCTATATCTTCACCGTCTTACCGCTTATCAATCCCAAACTCGGCAGATACACTAACTCTAAAACATTCTTTCAACCAGTGGCAATAAAGTTTTACTTATTGGTCCAGGAAAATTTTTGACAAAAACCGTAAAAGGGTATGGTCTCATTTATGATCATGAGTTACTTGTTTAATTTCTTATTTTTTGGTTTTTCTTAGGAATGATTTGTAATCAGTTTCATTTTCTTGATCCAGGGACGAAATCACAGAAAATGAGCAGACAGCAGATCAAGACATTCTTACTTCGAACAAAAATGAAGATGCTTTAAAAGAGACAGAAGAAGTTAGCACACAACCTGACCCTTTGGACGCAATTATTGATGAGTTTGAAAGAAATGACTCGCCAGGAGCCCTCTTCAGGAGCGATCCTTACACATATAACGCCGACACACGTGCTGCCGATGGACAGGAGGAAACCGCCAGTCTTCAAGACGAGCAGCTGGACGACCTAGAGCAGAATAAAGTCCACGAAGACCCTGATGTTAGCCTGGACGATTCTCAAACCGGAGTGAAGAATGATGCACTACGCATTGAGAGTCTTTTAGAAAAGAAAGTCAGCGAGGAAGACGCTCCATTCGAGGGCCCAGACTCCAAGCTTGAAACTTTGGAAGGTAAAAACTAGTAATTCAGCAGAAATGTTAAAAGATTTACTCAAAACATTTTTTTACTCACTAAGACAGTTTATTTTATTTTCCTCCAGATTTCATTTAACCTGTTCAGACCGAGTTTCTTGTTGGTGGTTAGGAAGGGGAGGGGGGGAGGAGGGGAGGGGGGGGTAAGGAAGTGTTTGCGATCTAAAGCTTGAAGGCTGCTCAAAAGAACACAACAAAATTTAACTGCAGGGGGTAGGAAATGTCTAAAGCTTAGAGGCTCTATTAAGGAACAGATCAAAATTTAACAGCTGGTACATAAATGTTTGAACAGCAAGCAATTCGGCTATGTATTTGTTGTAAATAATGACACACAAACGAACCCAAAACGTTTGGAAAAAACATTGCCATTGTTAGCAATTACGAGAATACCAAAAATGTAGCCTTTTTGAAGCAAACATTCTAAGATACTTAGAAAATGGTTTGGCAAACTTCAAAGTTTCAGCGTTTGAGGTCAATTTTTAGAATTGTATACAAGTGTGTTTAGAATATCTTATGATCTTTGACAGCTTTCGACGGCAAAACCTTGGATGAATCAAGCAAAAAGAAAACCCGTGTAAAGCGCTGGCTACGAGGAGGTAGATCAAGATTCCGATCTAGATTCCGATCTAGATTCCGATCTAGATTCCGATCTAGATTCCGATCTAGATTCCGATCTAGATTCCGATCTAGACCCAAACCCAGACCAAGGCCAAGATTCAGACCAAGACCCAGACCCAGACTCAGACCAATACCCAGACCTAGACCCAGACCAATACCCAGACCGAGGCCCAGACCAATACCCAGACCGAGACCCAGACCAATACTCAGACCTAGACCTAGACCAAGGCCAATACCCAGACCCAGACCCAGACCCAGACCGAAACTAAGGCCAATATCCAGACCTAGACTTAGACCAAGGCCAATACCCAGACCAAGACCAAGACCTAGACCAATATCCAGACCTAGACCAATACCAAGACCTAGACCTAGACCTAGACCAATACCCAGACCCAGACCGATACCCAGACCAAGACCCAGACCCATACCATTACCGAGACCTAGACCCTGGCCAGTACCAAGACCAAGATTTCCTTGGAAGACCAGACCACGGATGCAAAACCGTATGAAGGGAAGCCGATTGAACAGGGTAACAACCTGCTAGTTTTAGCTCTGCAGTTTTTTAGTACTCATTTTTTATAAAACAACCTTAAACTCGTAAGCATTTTGATTTAACTAGTAATTTATATAACTGTTTCTACACGTTACAACGTTTAGAAAGACATAACATACAATTAAATTAAAACTAACTTTAAGGCAAACACACAACAATCTTGAAAGTTTATTTTGCTACTTTTTCCGAAATACGTTGTTGGATACGAGTCAGCAAACTGAAAAGAAAATGGGCGAAGTGGCTCAAACCTGACATGAGTTAACATTCGGAGTTACAATAAGCACAAACCTTAGTCGGCATTCCAACCTTTAACCCAGCTTTCCTAAAATCATTGTAACATAATTTTAATGTCTTTTTCGAGTAATCATTTATGTAATTAAATTTGAATAAACTAACTAACCAGGTACTTGCTACCTTACGATTAGCTAAGATGATGCTAGTTTCAAACCCCGCGGGGAGGAGATCCCATATATCGTAGGGCGGGGGTTATAGTAGAAAATTCATAGAGTCTTACAAAGGTAAAAACTTAAGATTTTTACTCTTAAAAGATACCAGCTGGAAGTGAACGAATCCGTAATTCTTAAGCTCCTTGATAATTCCATAGACTTCAACTTGAAACACCCTCAGCTTGAAAAGGGTTAGGAAGCTTTTTTACAATTAGCATATTATCTTTAAAAGGCTCCCTGAAAGATACCCTGAGCTTAGGTTTTTGTGCCCCAAAAACCTTTTAATTTAGACAGTTTAAAAGATACGAAAACTTTCTCCGCTTATTGCCAACTGGAAATCCTCCCCTCCCCTCCCACCGTTTTATATTTTTGCCCTCAGAGGTTTTAAGGTGGCGGCATTGTGAGGTTTAGCCCTTAGTCAACCCAAATTACTAAAATTAGTTGGTCGATTGTCCACCACCAGATTCAAGGCATACTGGACAAAGCCGGGTATATTCCAGGAATTGGTAATATTGCAAGTGGTATCAACGCTGGTATTCATGCTGCTCGAGGTAACTGGAAAGAAGCCGCTTGGTCAGCGGCTGGTGCTCTACCTGGGGGTCAACTGGTCAAGGGGGCTAGAGCTTCCCGTAACGTGCTCAAACAGGTTCTCAGAGGTTCTAAACAAATTCGACAGAATCAGTGGAAGAAAGGGAAGAAGGGATGGTCACGGGTAGGCATTAGGGCGAAAAGCAAGCAGACATACAGAGATGCATTGCGAGATTTTCTACGGTTGGTAGACAAAAGTTCCATCAAACGCTTCCCGGGGAAAGGAGGCAGAACGGGTTATATGGGCAGGATGAAAAACGGTTATGAAGTCAAGGTCAGGTCCTGGAGCAGCGATGGTCGGCCAACTTTGGAGATAAACAGGAGAACACCTGATGGTGGCTTGAAGAAGCTGGAAATGAGGTACGGCAGCAGTAACCAGGGTAACCAAAGACGCAGAGGATAATTAAAAATTGCCTTTTTATATAAAAAACTACGAACACACATTTAAGTCCCAATAAAACTTTTTTTGTTATCGAAGAACACAACAGCTTTGAGTTTTTCGAAGTAGTTATAGTAGTTTTCTAAAATAAAACAGTTTCTTGCAATTCCTGTTACGTTTTCTAGGCTTGAAACGTGCAATGTTGACGTAGCGGGAGGCATATGACGTAGCCGGCACGGACAATTTTATATCTCAAAACAATATTGATTCTGGCTACCATAGTTATATTGTTACATCTTTAATCAATGAATTATTCCCTCGAGGTTGTTTGAAAAAAAAAAATTCTTATCTTTTTCAATAGAAATGAATTTTTTTTATTAAAATCTATACAATTCACTGCTGCTACGTCACAGGTTACTAGTCCCCTGCCCGCTCGGTCAAAACTTACATCCCAATCTTTTTTTTGATTAAAAAGCATACTTAGACGCAAAAAGTTTTCTTTTTCTGAGGTTTTAATAATGTAAAAATTTAAGCTTTATAGGGACTTTAAGGTGTCTATGACATAAAACGTTTTGTTTTCTCAATGGATAGACCTTGCTAAATGAGGCGAAAAGGGTGAGGGTGAAAAGTTTTGTTGAAATCTTTTATGTTTCTCGAGATATTAACATTTAATGTTTTCAAGTGATGACGTCATTGCACGTACAGGCAAATTTTCAGGGCTTTTGAAATCTGCTGTCAATCCATCACCTTTGGATGAATTTGAGCCAAACTTGAAATTGTCTGATATTGTGATTGATTTTGGCATTTTCCTCAAATTAGTAACAATTTTTCATCATTATGGCAACATTACAGCAGATTTGAAAAAGTTCAAAGTTTGCCTATAATTGGAGGCTAACAAGCCTATCAAACTTGTTAGGTATGTTTAAATGAGCCTTACTCGGCTTTTCTTGATTAGTAAAAACAATTAGGACTTGAGATTTTGTAACTGGGAAAAGGGTAAAACTTGTTTATATAATCAGAAGGATCTTTGGTTGATAATTTCCTTTTTATTATACTTACTTTTTGTTGTAACCGTATCAACTTAAAAAAGAATTTGTAACAAAGTTCTAAATAAAGAGGTTTGCAACCAAGCCATGTGTTTCAACATGGTACACTGGAATATAATGTCCTATAGACCACGTGACCGACCGTCAAACATATACAAAGGAGGGTAAGGTGATGCTGAGTGCAAAAAAAGGATCGTTTCAGTGTGACCGGCTTTGATATACTTTGTTGTTTTTTCAACGTTGAGAACAACGTTGTTCTTTTAGTTGTATGCTCATTAAAACATGTTGCTCGAAAACTTTTTGTACAAACTTTTAAAGATGGCGGTCGTTTAAGGTGAAATCGAGTAGAAATTGACCGTAGAAAGACCGCATAGTTTTACTCTTTAGAAAATAATCCTGATATAACGCGTGCTCTGATTGGTTACAAATCTATTATATATAAGAGAATAGAAAATGGATTTGACGTCACACAGCTCAAGACCTTTTTTTTTTAAAAAACGGGGTAATCCACTTTCTCTATAGTTATTTTCCAAAAGGGATAAAACAGCACCGCTTGTGTTTCTAGACAATTTTAGAAAACGGTTATGACGTAAGAGGACACTCGAAAAGCAGATAGAAAACTCGGCTTCGCCTCGTGCCCTCTTACGTCATAACCATTTTCTAAACTGTCTAGAAACACACGTGATGCTGTTTATTCCCTTAATGTACATTGTACTTTGCTGTGTAGCCTCTGGGTGTGAAACAGAGAGAAGAGGGGCCGGGGGAAACTTAATTTAAACCTTCCTTTAAAATATTGGACTTGTCGCTATAAATCGCCAAAATACCAAAAAATTGGAAATTTTCGAAGATTTGTCAGTTAGAAACTTCCGCAAAAAATTTTAACAGTTACAGATGTTAACTTCCTGGGGCGTTTTTGCCGGTTCCCTCTCGCCTTTTACAACAAATTATTTGACGGGCTACAAAGAAGAGCGAAAAAATTCTTCAGCATTAGCTATTTGGGAATCCAAGGCTGCAAGTAGACTGAAAACGGATCGTGATCTAGTCCCGAATGTTCTGCAGCATTTGGCCCAAGGTCTAAACTGTTTGCAAACTGCAAATAAACGAGAAACTTGGCAAGGCTCGTGTATTTGCTTTGTGTTTTCGGCGGATGATATTTGTTCCCGGAAATCCAAACAAGTTTGTCAGCTTATGGGATTGCCTTAAATGTATTCTGGTTGCACTAATCGAACGTATAGAAAAGTAGCGACATAACCTTGTTTCGAGCAGTTTCCGAAGAATTCTATTTGGTTGTCCTCGAAAGTATTTTTAATTAATTTTTAGATAGTCCTCTAACTGTTGGTACTTCCTAGAACAGACAGTTTATTTCGAAAACGCTAGCTATACTTGGAACTCTTGGGCTGGGTTGTCCAAGGCTGGTTAATTAACTGGGTTAAGGCAAAATTCAAGGAGTAGTTTCTTCTCTAAGGAAATATTTACGGTGCTTATATGGACTTCTTGGTAGCGGCTGTTTTTTTAGGGACTAAACGTCAATCGAGCAAGCCGCCATGAGACTTGAGAACGTGTGAGTCGAAAGAAAAACATGTCTTTTTTTGCTCGCGCGTTTGAGTCTCATGGCGGCTCGCTGGAATGACACTTAGCGTCTCTTTTAAAACCTTGGGTATATAGTTTTTAAAAAAAACTATTGAATACAGTGTCGGCGAGTAGTATAAACTTGTAGCATTATGTGATAAATAAATTATCGTGGCCGTGAGATGATGGGAAAAGCTGACGTTTCGAGTGTTAGCCCTTCGTCTGAGCATCAGGCATCATCAGGAGTGGAGCCTGCGGCTTAGTTTGTGAAAT
>JAOBRD020539073.1:0-33660 GCA_027575215.2 Hydrozoanthus sils | reverse complement strand
TATTTTATTATTTTTATTATTTTTATTATTATTATTATTGTTACTATAACTTTTACAAGCTAGTTCGGAATTTCAGAAACACAAGCGCGCGTTGGGATAAAATGAAATATTCATTAAACTTAACAAAGGAATAATAATGAATTCCCATCCCGCTTCATTGCGTTCCTTTGTTTTAGTTTCGTGAATTTTACATTTTATCCCGACGCGCGCACGTGTTTCTGAAATGTCGAACTGGCTTGTTATTGTTATTTTTTAGTCGCTGAGAGAATACAGGTACTTGGTGAAGGACATATATATAATTTTATTCTTTTGTTCACGGGAAGTTCACTGGCAAGGTAAGCCGGATAAAAACTAGGTGATTTTATAGGTACGGTAAACCCACAAACTTGTTGATCTCGCAACGCTGCTGCCCAACAGGTTAAAAAGCAGGCTTTTCACCCGCGTACAAACAATTGCTGCAGAAAGTAATGTCGTTCTACTTTCTTGCCACAAAACTTTTAGTTGCTTTACGTATTGCTACCGCAGATTTACTTGTTTCGTAGCCCTGATGTCGTTGCACGCTAATCAGAAGTCAGGTTTCTTTCAACTGCAACAACTCATGCAGTTTTACTGCGAGACACGTGTACGCGCCCGTTTTTTTATAACGGAACAACTTTCTAAGAACTCGGCTCGGGAAAGTTTAATGGTTTTCTTTTTCTCAATTTACAGTATCTAGTTTTCTCAAGTGCAAAGAAACGTTCCGCTGGGAAGCATAGTAAACTATAAAAAGAAACAAATGAACGAATCCTTGATTTTTTATACCGTTTATGTAACAAAGAACAATTTGAGACTCAAATCGCCCATAAATTTAAAAACCCGTGTATTGTTTTGTACTTGTTCTGTTTTATGACCTTGACTGATAAAATAAGAAGTATAGTAACTGTCTATTATAATTAACGATTACGTCTTTTCTATATCAATAACCTTGTCGTCTTTTCCTTTATATTTACAGTTTAAAAATCACCTCAGGGGATAGGCGTCTCGTTTCAACACATTTCAGACATGACTTACTGGCGCAAATTTTTCCATTATCAATACGGCACGTTTGGCTGTATTGAACGATTCAGTCAAGGTTATTATAGTATTAGAAAGTAGCTGAACAAGTAGAATATTATAAATCGATTTAATGACGTCCAGTCTGTTTGCTTGCCCAAATTGTTACCAGTATGTACAAACACAGTAGAATTAGACCCTTTAGCCCTGGCGTATACCATTAATTTTACTCACGAACTCACTTCCTGTAAACATGGCGGTTGCACTAAAATGTCAGTTGCGGTTAGGTTAGATAACTCTAGACAACTGTCGCAAGGGCAATATGCAACAGCATATGCATTTAAAGAGAATACAACACTTAATTAACGCGAAGAGAGCAATATTTGCGGCACTCATAGTTTCCGCTGCTGTTCAATATCGATGTTTTATATTGATTAAACAAAGCCCGAAAATGAGATCAGAATCTTACTTTCCATGTAGATTATCTTTGTTTCCTTTCTTCAAGAAAGTAGACTTTAACTGAATCACTTCCTGAAACTCCCAGAGTGAAAACAACATTTGAATCGTACCACACGGCATTCTTCAGGATTTTGCCGAGTCATGCAGGCGTCACAAGATAGCTGACCCGGTCGAAACGTCGTTTTACATGATCACAGTTATTCAGTAAGGGTTTCAATTTAAGTCCATATACTTAACAACTGAAAAACTCAAAACAAGCATCGTCATTTTCTTCAAGAATCTTAGGAATTACTCGTCTTTTCAAAATCCGCTTCTTGACCACTTACATTTGGCCAACTAAATCCTTTCTCGAGCCTAAGTGGCTCATTGGGTTGGCGCCTATCTCCAGTTTCTGTAGTGTCAAGCGGATGAGAATCTTTGACTCCCCCCTGAACAGGACACTAATAAGAATACATCACAAGTTAGCCCCCAGTAGAACTGGTACTCATTCGTACAGCAGAGTCGACTGGAACAAGAATGGTAAAATGTCTTGCTCAAGGACCAACACAGTGGTCTGACCGGGGCTCGAACACGCGACCCTAGGATTACGAGTCGAGCACGCTAACCGCTCGGCCACCGCGCCACCGACACTTACATCTAATAACTTTATATTTCTTATGAACACTATGATGCGGTACGATTCTAGTGCGAGGTAGCTGATCTTCAAGTTTGAACGGCGATAAGCAACTGGATCAAGGGGGAAATATTAAAACCATTAAAACCTTTTACAAAGCTGAGTTCGGTTGTTCAAAGGCTGGGTTACCTTGACTCTGGGTTAAGCCAAATATCTGGTTGCATTTTCTTCTCTAAGGAAAAGTTTACGGTTATTACGAAGCGCTGTTTAGATTTACCAAGAAAAAACACCCTGTCAATTTCGAAATTACAGCTCAAACCAGTCTCTGTTAGGTTGGAAACAACGTAGGTTAGAAATTTAACCCATGGTTACGGCTAGTCGGCCTTTGAACAACAGCAGGGCTTTGTTCCTTGAAACCCTGATTAACTTAACCTTGGATTAAGACAAAATCTTCATAAAGAACGCTTTGTTACGCTTACTGAATACTGATCAGATTTACCAATAAAACAAATAACTCAACCCAAAAACTTAAGCCCAAAGCAAGCTCCAGATGGTAGGAAACAGGAACAATGGTTAAAAAAATTAACCCTGGGTTAGCACTAATCGGGTTTTGAGTAACCGGGCCCTGGGCCGCGATATCGTATGGTTACCAGACTCCCTACGGAAATTCTACATCCCAACCCTCCGCGCGGTTCTACATCACTTCTTTACTCGATAGCAAGTGAAGACGAAACAAAACAAGTATATTTCATTTCACTGATTACGTTTTTTAATTAGGCGTATCTTTCATTAATTAAATTTCAAATATCAACCTGTCAATTTTCTAAAGCTGAAATTTAGATCTAAGCACGTATGAACCTTGGTATAATGATAGTTCTATATTTGAAATCACTTTCAGTGTAACGATTAAAAAAGTATCTTTTCTAGATCATCAAGGCTGTCCATCTAATAGCATCCCTTTTTAGAAAGGAGTGAGATCATTTTCAAAAATCTGCTCCAGAACTTATTACTGCGCGGCATCATGGGAGCTATGCTCGAGTCATTAAATCGAGAGCTACCATTTCTCGATCCAGGTACAAATTTTTCGAACTCACAAAATCATCCAAATGTTAAACTCTGTATAATCTTAAATTTCTGAATCATCGAATTCGAAATTCCTTTTCACGTTTCTCAAATTATTTAAAAATTAAATAGTCTTTTTTGGGGATATAATAATGTTGGAAGAGTAAGAGCTTTTGAACAATTACAAATTAACCGTATCAGTCAAAAACTGATCATGATGGCCAAATTAATGAGTAAAGCTAATAGGGGCCTTAAAGAAAGAGGACGGAGGAGTTGACGCTGCATACAAGAACCACCAACTCAACCGGTTTGCCCTTTTCTATTTCGTACGGCTCGTTTGATGCCAGTGTGCAGCCGGCCAAAGTTCTTTTCAACCGTTGAATTGTACCGGAGGTCGACCCGCTTGCAAATTGTTTTCCCTGAGTTACGCTTTGTGAAAAGAATAAGATCAAGAATTGAGAAACATTTGTTTTTGGACGTCGCTATTACTCCAAAAAAGACATCTTCATTTTGAAATGTTGAAGATGAAAGCGTGCAGGTGACAAGCACGGGCATTCCTGTATGTAGTTATATTGTACCAGTTCTTGTTGTTCACGGTTTGTCCTCGTTGTTTAACCCTTTCAGTCTTAATCAGTAATCAACATCTAATTTCTCCTTACATAACATATGCAAAATGAGATATTTCGTACTGAGAAAATAGGAATTGATCAAACAGACGGAATAACTGAAAGTAAAATTTTCCCAAACTTCGAAAGAAAGCGCTCCTAAAGTTGAGTGATCAGAAAAAATTCTGAGTCAGGATTGTATTGGCGGATTTCATCGTTTTCATAATAAAAGCATAAATCCGACTTCCACTTTTAAACAAAATAAGTCAAAAATTTGATAGTTAGTAATAAGTCAAAATTTTAGCTTGATATAATGGACACTTTCGGAGAAATGAATCTTTTAATACTCCGAAATTTACAGTAGCTGTATGGAGTTGAGGTAACCCAGCCATACAATCTTTGTAATCTAAGAACTTTGGAAGCATGTTTCTCTCAAAGTATTCTGTACATCAAGCTAAAACTTTAAATAATCCAGTTCGACATTTCAGAAACACGTGCGCGAGTCGGGATAAAATGTAAAATTCATAAAACTTAAACAAAGGAATGCAATGAAGCAGGATGGGAATTCATCATTATTCCTTTCTTAAATTAGATGAATGTTTTATTTTATCCCGACGCGCGCTTGTGTTTCTGAAACTCCAAACTGGCTTATTATTGTTCACTTTGCGATACTCTATCGAATTTTGGACTCATTTTATCTCAATGTTGAAGTTGGATTTGTGTTAATGAGGCAATTCTAAACAACGAAGCCTGGGTCATACTGAAATCCGCTTATAGCAATTAAATTCCTATCAAATTTTAGTTGAAGCTTACACGTAAGTTTCGTACGAGTAGCGAACTCTTCCTGCTTTAGCAAAGGCAAGTTCGCTAGTAACACCATCTGCGCGTGCGTTGTTCGGTAGCTTGGAGGAACTACTCCACCAGAGAGGCCGCAAGCCGTTCAAGATGACAAACAGCAACCCAAGTACATCTGCGCACACGGCCATCCACAAAGCAGCCTTGCCTAATATGGCAGCGATCACCACCGCTAGCTTGAGAAGTACTGAGAAACAGATATTTTGAACCACAACTCGTCGGCAAAACCGGCCTGGGGGCACAACACGCAACTATTAGGTGTATATGGAGTATTTAGAAATCAAATAAATCCGAGATTATACCAAGCGCACTTTCATGCTTATCTTTAGAAACTTAGGGACGTAAAATTCAGTAAGGAATAAAATACATCGCACTAACGATATCCAACTAGGACTATAAGCTCACGATATCAGCGGTCGTAAATATAATAAGACGCATAGTAAAATGAAAAAAAAAATGATATTACATGACAAACAAAATAAACTCTTTTTCGGTTAACGTCTTGGAGTTGTCATTTTCGATCTTTGTTTGAGCCATTCTGGCCTAAAATAATTGAAAATATTGGTTTAAAACTTTATAAAAACGTTTTTGGAGATACTCTTCTTCCTCAGTTGTGCAATGAATGAAATGAATGTAGCGTTTTGGAGTTGATTAAAGTTAACAAAAAGAAAACTAAAGCTTGCTGTAGGGCAGTTTGCAATTAGGGTGAGCGACTGAACCGTTAAATTGTAGCAGTTTCTAACAAACAACACGTGATGGCTATTTGACCGAAACCAACGCTGGTTTTCATGTCATGAGTAAAAATTTCGACGATCAAAATTAAAAACAACTCAAATCCGTTAAGCAAATTTTATATTGTCATATAGACCCAAACGGATAATACAGTAAACCCCCTTTAGGTACCCGCCAAAAAATGGCAGACGATAAACATCAAGCCTAAAGCTATACTGGCCCGTCAGGAAGGCGCTTCCCAAAGCTTCCCAAAGCGTTTAGCAGATGAGAATCATTGACTTCATTTAGATGGGACATCGATCCATTGCACATTGCACGGTCAGATCACTGTGTTGTGTCCTTGAACAAGGCACTTTACCTGACTTTGTTCCAATCGACTCAGCTGTATGAATGAGTACCAGTTCTGCTGGAAGCTAACCTGCAATGGATTAGCGTCCTATCCAGGGGGAGTCAAAGACTCTCATCCACTTAACGCTACAGAAACTGGAGATAAGCGCTGGCCCTATGAGCCACTTAGGCTTAAGGAAGGATTTAGCTAACTCACCGAGACAAACCAGTTCAGGGATCTTTGCCAGGTTATTACTCATCAATGCAACGTCAGCAGCCTCAACAGCAAGTGCGGTTCCCCCGGCTCCCATAGCGATACCTACACTGGCTGCTGCCAGGGCGGGGCCGTCGTTGATGCCGTCTCCAACCATACCCACAATCCTCTGCTGGGGACGCTTGCGGCGTTTAAGACAGCCACTGTTCTGATAACTTTCTGTAGGCGCAAATACATGCTCAGATTATTTGAAACACATGATGCAGTACATACAAAACAATAACATGTATACGCAGGTAGGTAGAAAGGTAGATAAGTAGGTAGGTAAGTAGGTAGGTAGGAAGGTAGGTAAGTAGGTAGGAAGGTAGGTGAGTAGGTAGTTAGGTATGAATGTAGGCAAGTAGGTAGGTAGGTAGGTAGGTAGATAAGTAGGTAGGTAGGTAGGTAGGTAGTTAGGTAGGTAGGTAGGTAGGTAGGTAAGTAAGTAGGTAGGAAGATATGTAAGTTACTAGGTAGCTAGTTAGGAAGGTAGGTAAGTAGGTAGATAAGTAAATAGGTAGATAAGTAGGTAGGTAGGTAGGTAAGAAGATAAGTAAGTAGGTAGGAAGATATGTAAGTTACTAGGTAGCTAGTTAGGAAGGTAGGTAAGTAGGTAGGTAGGTAAGTAAGTAGGTAGGTAGGTAAGTAGGTAGGTAGGTAGGTAGGTAGGTAGGTAGGTAAGTAGGTAGGTACAAAGGTAGGTAAGTAGGTAGGTAGCTAGTTAGGAAGGCAGGTAAGTAGGAAGGTAGGTGAGTAGGTAGGTAGGTAGGAAGGTAGGTAAGTAGGTAAGTAGGTAGGTAGGTAGGTAGGTAGGTAGATAAGTAGGTAGGTAGATAAGTAGGTAGGTAGGTAGGTAAGTAGGTAGGTAGGTGGGTAGGTAGGTAGGTAGGTAGGTAGGAAGGTAGGTAAGTAAGTTGGTAGATAGGTAAGTAGGTAGCTAGTTAGGAAGGCAGGTAAGTAGGAAGGTAGGTAAGTAGGTAGTTAGGTAGGAAGGTAGGTAAGTAGGTAAGTAGGTAGGTAGATAAGTAGGTAGGAAGGTAGGTAGCTAGGTAGGAAAGTAGGTAGATAAACAGACATATAGAAAGATAGAATAATTGTAATTAGGTAGGTAGGCAGGCAGGCAGGCAGGCAGAAAGTTAGAGAGGTTACCATTGTTTCATGTCCATACAACGAACAGTAAAAAGAAATAGCTATTACCGTTACATCTCGCTTCTCCTGTGTTTTTCAAGTTTAACCGTTGCCTATTTTGAATCCAGTAAAGTTTATCCTTGGGTTTCATTTCTGAAACACACTCGTCCAGTCCCAATTTATCTCTCACGGCTGCAGCTGTCCGTGAGTTATCCCCAGTGATCATTGAAGTACACACACCAAGCTGTTTGAGCCAGTCAAGAGCCAGTGTGGTGTTTGGCCGAATGGAATCTGCTAGTGCTAGATTAAAAAGGTGAAATTAGAACGGCAAGTTTCAAGCACTGATGTTGCTGGGTAGTTTAATAATATAATATAAATTATGTCTTGAATCCAATTATCCCACACAACAAGAATTTTAACTTTCACTCTTGACTGTGTAAGCAAGCTTATGACAACAAAAACAATTCAAACAAAAATTTCTTCAGAAAATCAGTTTGACACAAAAAATGGCGTTCTCCATATTCTATTTAAAAAATGTTGATTTTGGGGTTCAGTTCCCCTTTAAGCTCAATAAGAGATTTGCGACAAGTTAATGAAAAAACACTTTCCTGAAACTATCTCGGAATTATTCAAAATCAACCTACCAATCATCATCGCCAGTTTGGAGCCAATGCAGACAAAAATCACAGTTTTACTTTCTTCGCTCCATTTGTGATATTTGTCCTCCATGTGATTGCTAAGGGCGCTGCCAGTGCTACTCACAAACTCAAAGTTTCCAACCTCAACAAGCTGGCCTTCGACACATCCGTAGACTCCCCGACCTTCATGCAGTTTGAAACTTGTCACCTCGGGCAACGAATCTGCCCCCTTCAAATAATGCAAAGTAAGTTTGAGAACTTGGACTTTCGCGAAATTAATGGTCTCGTCACAAATTAACAAAAAAAATCACTACCAAAGAGATTGTGTCAAAGAAAAATCTAAAAAATTCGCAGTGAAATCAAGAGTGCAGCAAAAAAAAAAACGAAATAAAACAATTGGATTAAGATGCATAGAGTTATAGAGACGGAAAAAGATTGTTATAATACAACAAACTTGATTTTCGTGCTAATACAACTCTAAGTTTGGTGCATCAAGCCAAACAATATTGTCACAAGCAATTCTTGTTTACCTACATACAAAGCTATTAAATCTTATGGGAATCAAAAACCAGCTTTTTTAAGTTTGTAAAGTGCCTCATAAGTGTAAGGATTGCTGAAGGAAAGATGGACCAGTCAATGAAATCCGTCAATATAGAAATATACTCGTCAATCCTAATGAGAATTTTCATCAAAAACCTGGTCACGTACCCTAGTTAATTTCGATACAGAACTTTTGCTTACAAAGTAGATGGCTACAGAGGGAAAAAAATGGCCATCTTTAAGAATAATTAACAATTATTACAAAAGCACTCATTGAATATGAGATGGTAAAAAGACAAAGGGGCACGTAGTGCAGATTTGGCTATAAATCATCTCCTACGTATACCGAACAAGTGTAATTGGAACAATTGTTTTATTAAGGCCCCGTCCACACGTATCCGGATATTTTTAAAGTTTTTTCTCCGTATTCAAAAACATGCGCGTCCACACGGACCATATTGCGATCATATTTGCCAGTCCACAAGTATACGCGAAAACGTTTCGAATACGCTAGATTTCACATGAGCATGCGAAGGCAACTAGCACATGCGTTCTGTGATAAGCATAAGCCCGCGAGAATCAAAGAATTTGCCGCCATCTTTGGTTCTACTCATGTGAGTTTCTCCGCTTTATTTCTGTAATTCAGGCTGTTAAAATGCCAAAATCCTCCGCAAAATCATCGGGTAAACCATTTAGAACGCTAGAAAAGCAATATATGAGGTTGAAAATTAATCAACGGACATAATCTGAGTCTGTGACACTAACCTGAGACTTCACCATCTCCGCAACACACCCTGAAAATTCATTAACGATAGCTGCAGCAAGTGGATGACTTGATTTACTTTCTAAAGCAGCGGCAAGTCGTAAAGTCTCCCTCTCATTTAAACCAAATTCACACTCGATATCTACCACTTGAAACTTCCCCTCGGTCAAGGTACCGGTCTTGTCGAATGCCAAAGTTTCCAGACGAGCTAAAGTCTCCATAAACACTCCACCCTGTTTAAGGAACACTTCATTAGCATCTAATGATCAATATATGTACTAACCATATCATATCTTTGTTGTAAAAGCCATTGTCGAGGTCATAAATAAAGTTAAAACTTTAGTCATAAAATAAGCACGAGAATGAGAAACCAACCATATGTACATGTAAATTGTTGATCTGTACCCATTTAAAAGTTTCCCAGGATATCCACAGACTTAAGACGAAGAAGCAAAACAAATTAAAATAGACTGTGATTATTAAATATGATTGTTTGTTACCCTCGTCTACATAGTGAGCTCCAAAGAGTGTTCTTTTTCCTTTTAAAGTTTTTCCACAACTTTGCAACTCCAAAGAGTGCTCTCTTTCCTTTTAAAGTTTTACCAGAACTTTGCAACTTTGTAGAATAATATTTTTTTCGGTCTGCACTTTTGTATTGCATTAAAAATTTGTGGGGTCTTATGTTGCAATTCAGAACTTAAGTTGGTACCAACTTTCTAAACTAAGACTACAAAAATCATTTCCAGTCAGTCTACCCAGATTACAAGTTGCTTTCCCAGTTCCCATCATTTCTGTATAAAAAGAGTCATGGCCAATATCTATGTAAGTATGTTTGTAAAACATCAAATGGCACCCATCAAGCACAAGTTAGCAATCTTTGATCAAGCCACCTTGGTTCTAAACTTCCACACTCCTTGCCATTCAAAAAAATTGAAGCTGCCCATTTACTTTTGCAGAGGGTCAACTTTGGTACACAGGCCTTGTGCTTTCATCTCTTTTCTCGTGTTTGGAAATCCATTGAAACACAACACCAAAGTTTTTCAAGTAATACTTCACACAACATCTCAGTGTCAAACACGGGTCTCAAATGGTCGATTATGAACTTAATATAAACACAAGCACATTAGAAAAAAAATGAAACCTTTACAAACCTTAACCAGAGCTCCTTTACGAGCTGCAGCAGTGATTCCACAGACAATGGCGATTGGGGTGGACATCACCAGTGCACAAGGGCAAGCAATGACAAGCATTACAAGAGCACGTCGACCCCATTCATTGATGTCATCAAGGTATGTTCCAACCCCAGATGCTCCCAGAATTGCGGGAAAGATCACAATAAGAGCAGAAATGACAATGACAACTGGTGTATAGAATTTGGCAAAACGGTTAATGAGAATTTCAGTGGTTGCTGAACTGGCTTGTGCTTCTTGAACCATTTGCGAAACCTACAAGATAGCAGACGCGTAGCACCTCAAGTGACACCAATATTTTATGTAATTCTGTGTTATGCCACAATTCAAAACCATTCACAACACCTCATATTGGTATACTTAAAGGGATAAATGTTTATACTGGTTTCAAAACAAGTAAAAATAATTAACAGCATCTGTAAAACAAAACATAAACAACCATAATTACTAGTTTGAAAATGATTTGTTTAAGGTCATTCCATTGAAATAGAACCTACACTAAGATTTTTGTCAAACGTTCCTCTTTTGTCAATCATTATATTATGTGTAAACCACAAAAATGGAATAAAAAGGCATGTGCCCATGTTAACTTTCGAGATATGAGTGATATAAATCCCCCCTCCAGCGCCAGTTTTCTTATTCTAAGCTTGAAATTTAAACTATAGTTTCCTCATGTGGCAACCAAGATAACATCAAGGAAATAAAGGAAGACAACACAAAGAATTCTTCTGGATTAGTAGAATAATTTTCTTGGGATTTTCAGCAAAAACATTTTTGATAAGGAGGAATTTTCGTTTGCTTTTGTTGTTGCTATGGTTCCTATACCAAAAGAAACAGTGCATTCTTGTCTGTTTTTTTGTATTTTTCCACACACACTGAGATTTTTCCTATTTTTTCTCATCAGATTGTCCTGTTGAAATTTGATTGATTGATGAAAAAAATTGTGGGATGCCCATGTTTGTTTAGGAGAAACTCTAGGAAAACTGGCAAAACATGTTCTTTTTTACCCTAATTCCGAGGGGAGACTGGAACAAGTTAAACAAAAAGCCCCAAAAATTATGAAGAAAACTACTTTTTTTGCATCATTTTTTCTGATTTGCCTATTTCTACCTTTCATCTGAACATTTTTTGTGTCTCTAAAAGATGAACCACTCAAGCAGGTAACATGGAATTCCCAGAACAAAAGGGTAACTAAAAGAGTAAATAATAGCATCAGAACTGTTCCATTACCTTAGGGCCTATAGTAAACATATAAAGCATTGGGTGTATCAGATGAGTCGCAAAAACTCCTACCTGCTAGAATCTAGGTATCACTATGAAAAACTACAATATGGCATCAAATAATATTTAGATCATTAGTTCCTCATAGTTTTGTTTTTTTCTAAAATAAGTTTGGGGACTTTTTAAGATTATACTGACAAAACAACTTTTAGTTTAAAATTTTATCAAAAGGCAAAGGTTCTCTACCTTCGATACGGTTGATGATGATGAGTCAGCTGTGGTTCTAACTTCAATGTACCCATTCTGGTTGACAGTTCCACTGTACACTACAGAATCTACACTTTTCTCTACTGGCACAGCTTCTCCTGATATTGAGCTCTCATCTATGGCTGCTCGCCCACTGACAACTACACCATCCAATGGCACAAGCTCTCCTGGTCTCACAGCAATCACTGTTCCTGTGGCAACATCTTCAATAGGAACACACTCGCCAGTCTTTGCAATGACAGCCACTTGAGGAGCTTTAAGCATAAGTGACGAAATAGTTCTCTGAACCTTGTACATGCAAAGATCTTGCAACCCTTCCGCAACCGCAAACACAAAGACTACAGCAGCTCCTTCGACCCACTCTTTGATGGCAATAGTTCCTACTACAGCTATAAACATCAAAACACTGATGTCTATAGTGCACTTTTTCAATGAAACGAATGCCTTCTTAATAACTGGTAAAATGCCAAATATAATCTCAGCAACTGCCACCCATTGGTGCCAGGGTTCTTTCAGAACAAACCCTATGACTGCCGAGATAAAAAGAACTGTTTGGATTACCAGATAAAGAAAGTAAAGTTTCAAAGACGATGGTATTTTTGTTCCCTTATCAGAGTCATGGCGTGATCCTGTCTCCATAATACTAGCACCAAGATGAACTTTGTTGAGGCATTTTACTAAATCTGTTGGTGTTGTGATCTGTGGATTGTGCTGCACGTGTGCTACCCGACCAATCACATTCACTGCTACAGAATAAACACTCTCCATTGGTTCAAGGCATTCCTTTACCAGATTAGCTTCCATAATACAGCAAATGTTCTGGACTCTCAATTTTGTTGTGCATTTCTGTGGAAGAAGCGCAGCACCCTCACATTCAGTCTCTTCCTCAACTGGTTCCACAGGGGTTTCTAGGGGCATCGTGCTTGTGCTAATTGTAAACGTTGACTTCCACACATTTGTACATTGGTTATGGTGGCCATTGATATCATCACAAAGAGGGGTACACCTGGACAAGTTGGATTCATCATCAATTTCTACTACAACATCATAGCAATTTTCTAAACAGTGTGATGCTGTTTTGCTCAACGGGAATTCTTCATTTTTGCAGCAGGAACAGTCAATTTTGGGAGCTGTTTTCAAGCAGGGTTCGTTTCTGGCTTTTAACTCATTTGATTCACTAACACAGCATGGCGATAGTTCTTTACAGGCAATTTCTCTCCCTTGGGAGCATGTCTTTTTTGGGGGTTCTTTGCCCAACATTTCTTCAGACATCTTGCAAGTTTTAGACTGGCAATCTTTATTCATTTTAGAAACATCACCAGTGCAGCATTGTTTTGGCAATTTGCCTGGTAGCAAACTTTCACTACATTTCTTTGACACACAACAAGAAAATGTGGATTCCAAAATTTCTGTTCCTGACAGATTTTTGGAAGAACCACACTTTGTGGAATCACAGCATGATGATATGGGCTCCCCTTTTCTTTTATCCTTCGAGCATTTGGAAGAAATACACTTCTTTGAATTACAGGGCAATGAGGAGGGATCTCCATGCTCTTTACCTGGTAGGCATTTGGCAGAACTATACTTCTTGGAGCCACAGCTCAATGAGCTGGGTTCCCCATTTGCTTTATCTGGTAGGTTTCTAGAAGATCCACACTTCTTTGAATTACAACAAGATGAGATGGGATCTCCATCCTCTCTATCTGGTTGACATTTGGCAGAACCACTTTTCTTGGAATCGCAGCATGATGAGGTGTGATCTTCTTTCTCATTGTCTGGTAGATTTTGGGAAGGTTCACACTGCTTGGAATCACAGCAAGAGGATGCAAGTTTCCCATCCTCCCTATCTAATTGAGGCTTAGACAAGGCCGCATTCTCAGAACCACAGCCAGTTGAACAACAGATTCCAACATCACTTTTACTGCTGCATGACTTATTTAAGCCTTCTAAAGGGCCTCTTGCTTCCTTTACTTCGTAATATGGTGCTTCAGCTTTGATGTTGTTAGTTACTTCAGTACTGCAGCAAGTATTTGCCTTTTTAGCACAGCAGCCATTTTTTGGTTGAGGAAATCCTGATAAATTTTTGGATTGGCAACATGAACCTGTTTCCTTTTGTTTTTCTTTAGTTTCCTTAGATTTGCAACAATCAGTTGTTTCATCTTTTTTCCCATTGCAGCAAGGGTGTTCTTCTGGTTTACCAAATGGTGCATTCAGTTCTGAGCACTGACTTAAAGTGCTACTGGTCTGCTCCTTGTGACCATTCACACAGTTTAATGCTGTTCCACTGCATATGGTCCTAGCATCTTCTCCTCGCCTCACACCAGCATTTGAACTGCTACCATTGCAAGTTGATAAAGCATTTGAACAGCATGTGGCAGTTTTTGAAGAACAGCATTTATTTGGACTTGATTCAATGGCCAAATAACTTTTGTGTGCAGGATTATTGGGAGTGGTTCCTTTACAACAGCTATCAGATGTTTCCTCTTTCTCCCCACAATGTGAACTCATCTCATAGTTTGGTGTAAAATAGTTTGCTGATCATGAAGCAGCACACACTAATTTTTCTAGTGCAGTATCAAGGCAGTATCTTGTTTAACACCATGGAAAAAACCTCTCATGTTGAAGTTACCTATAATTAATAAAATTTTGATTAGCATCTGTAACCAAGAATCCAAAGTTAGCTAAATATTAAGCTGTAATATACCAAGACTAGTCAATAACATTGTGAGCAAACTGCAAAACTTCTTATCAAAAAAATTACTCAAACAAAACATTACCCGAACACTCAAACATTTAAAGAATGACAAGTAAAATAAGGTTCTCCCTTTTCTAGCATTTAATTTCCTTCCAATTGAGTAGAGATGCTTTACTTCAAAATATAGTCTGAGAAAGTCTGATGGATAGCAACACAACTACTGTAGACCTCCACCTGGTTAGCCCATCTCTACCTAGTTGGATAATCTTCACCAGGTGAGCCCACCTCCACCTGCTTAAACCACCTCTACCTTATTAGCCTACCTCCATCTGGTTAGCCCACCTCCATCTGGTTAGCCAACCTCCACCTGGTTAGCCCACCTCTACCTGGTTAGCCCACCTCCACCTGAGGGTAGCCTATCTCCACTTAGTTAGCCAACCTCCACCTGGTTAGCCCACCTCTACCTGGCTAGCCAACCTCCATCTGGTTAGCCAACCTCTGCCCTGTTTGCACACCACTACCTGGCTAGTCCACTACTACCTGGTTAGCCCATCTCCACTTGGTTAGCCCACCTCTACCTGGTTAACCCACTTCCATCTAGTTGCCCCACCTCCTACTGGTTAGCCCTTCTCTGCCTGGTTGGCTCACCTCTATCTGTTCAGCCCTACTACCACTGGTAAGCCCAGCACAATCTGGTTAGTCCTCCACCACCTGGTTAGCCAACCTCTGTCTGACTAGCTTATCACTACCTGGTTAGCCCACCTCCATCTGGTTTGCCTGGTTATCCAACTTCTGTCTGACAAGCTCACCACTACCTGGTTAGCCCAACTCCATCTGGTTAGCCCACCTCCACCTGGTTAGCTTGCCTCCACCTGATTAGCCCAACTCTCACTGGTGAGCTCACCTCAATCTGGTTAACCCACCTCCATCTGGTTAGCCCACCTCTATATGGCGACCACCACTATCTGGTTAGCCCAACTCCATTTGGATAGCCCACATCCACCAGGTTAGCAGGCCTCCACCCAGTTATTCCATCTCCATCTGGTTAGCCCACATCCACCTGGTTAGCCCACATTCACCAAGTTAGCCAACCTCGGCCTTGCTAGGCCATCTCTACCTGGTTAGCCCAACTCCATCTTGTTAGCCCACTCTGCCTTGTTAGCCCACCTCTACCTGGTTAGCCCACCTTCACCTAGTTAACCCACCTCAACTTGCTTAGCCCACCTGCACCTAGTTAGCCCACCTTCATCTGCTTAGCTCACCTCCACCTGAGTAGCCCGACTCTCCCTGGTTAGCCCACCTCTGCCTAGTTAGCCTAGTTAGGGCATCAGTTTGTTGTGTGAGAGGCCCTGCTTCAATTCCCAACACAACACCTTCACTCAGAGTCTTAGAACTAGAGTGGAAAAGGTGCTGGCTTTGCTGTAACATCTGCAAATGGTTAGGCCTTTGCCTCTTGTCAAATGAGGATGTTGTTAAACCAAAGGAACTAGGACTCCTATAGTTAGGCAGTAAATAATATTTTCTGACTACCCAGGAGTAGTGAATAAAATGAACACTATATAAACAGTTCTTCTGATGCAAAATGGTCTACTTAACAACCATAGCACAAAAACTATAATGAGAAGAAACTGTCATTAAAGTCCCTATCAAGCTTATTTTTTTAAGTTCCAGATGGAAAGTTGAACCCTTTAATAATAGTAACCTTCGAAAATAAAACCTTTTCTCACTGTTCCTGTTACATTTTTTAGACTTGAAGCGTGCAATGATGACGTAGCAGGAGGCATATGATGTAGCATGAGGCATGAAGCAGAGACAATCTTTTTATCTCAAAAAATTCAATTCTGGCTACAATAGTCACATTGTTATAACTTTAATCAATAAATTATTCCCTTAAAATTGTTTAAAATAAAAGTTTTATAACATTTTTTAACAGAAATGAAATTTTTTAAACCAAAACCACATAGGTCACTGCTGCAACATCACAGGTTACCAGTCCCTGGCCTGCTCGGTCAAAATTTACATTCCAATCTTTTTCTGATTAAAAAGCACATTAGACGTAGAAATTTTCTTTGGTTATTCAATTTTTTAGTTCACAGATGACAACAGTTTTAATCTGGAACTTAAAAAAATAAGCTTGATAAGGACTTTAATCAAATTTTTGTGAAAAGCAAATTGAGGCAATGTTAGCGTCACTGAGCCTACTAAACAGGATTTTAACATATGTACTAGATTTGTTATGTTTGTGTTGCATAGGTACTTATAATCATTCAACTTAAGAATAATAACAAAAATAAATGCAAACTGGTTATTGATTAATTACTGTTACTCTTTTGCTTCCCAGTAATGGGTAGTGATAAGACTTGTCCTTGTATCAACAATGATTGTTGAAAACACACTTTTATCAATAGGTCAATTTTTAAGTGTAATCTTACCGGCATGTAATGTTTAATTTGTCGGGTTGGATTCTTAGAGTTTTAAATATTGTAACAATTTCTAATGAAACACAAGATATGTAATTTTATCTAACTTGTGATTCTTCAACAAAGAAAATTATTGTTGTTATTATTACCATTATTATTATTATTATTATCATAATTATTATTATTATTATTATTATTATTATTATCATTATTATTATTATATCAAATAAACTAGTGACAGTGATCTTGAAATATAATTATTTTGTCCGATCCAATAACAAGCATGTCATTTTGAAGAAACTGTAAAAATTACAGCTTCAGAATTTGTAAGGAGAAAATTAAGAAGTCAATAACTTCAAATAAGACTTAATTGGCCAGTGTAATAGCAGATTCAGTCCCCCCACGGTTTTGGTCCTCCCAGACCAAATCCGCTAGTGTATTCGGTCCCCCCGGATCAAATCCGCTAGCGGTTTTGGTCCCCCCGCAAAAAATTTTCCACAATTGAGTTTTTGGCGAACTTTGAAACTTTAACGGCATTTAAATGCATTTATAGACATTTTGAGACAAATTTATGGGCTTCATAGCCATAAAATCCGTGCACCCTTACTGCAATCTGACTATCTCTATTCACAGCAGAATATGACTATGACTTCCTTTGTGTTTATGTTTCTCAAATTTTAATTAAATTATGCCTATATTTTTGTCAGTAAGTGTTTTTAAATGCTGTGACAATTTTTTATGATTTTGTCCTGAAAAGTTTAACAAGAAATTATCAACTGAAGGACGAAATATGTTTATCTTGTTAGTATGTGATACTTTTCTAACACTACATTTCATTTTAGCTGATAAGTGTAGATATCTTGGTAAAAAAATATTGAAAAACACTGAAAGGCACTACTGAAAGCTGATCGAAAGGATTAAAAAAAAAACATTCTTGTGCCACTGGCCTGTAAACAACCTTGCAATCGAGTGAAAATCTACCATGAGGCCATTTTAGGATCAACAATGCATTTTGTGGACAATTTGTAAATAACTGGTTCATGGAAGAATGATTTTCTAAAACGAAAAGCTTTTAACATAACAGTCAAAATTTTTTCTTAAAACTTGCAGTTAGTCTTAGCTTGCACCTATCCTGTTGAGATAACAGTGTAATTAATGTCGATTGTGTTTGAGAAAGTCGGTGCATCTTTTTAATTCAAAGCGTCAGTGTTTCCAGTAAGTGAAGAAAACAATGGTTGCAGGTTTAATGAAATCAAAATTTGCATGTTAAGATGTGTTAAGGTAAAGTGAGACGATTGCTTAAGTCTCTAAAGTCCGAAGAATTATTTGTTTTTCAGAGTCTATGTATATAATCATTTAGCTGCACAACCAGTCAATACATGGCATTGATCGAGTACAAACAGACGATCAACAATTATAGAATAAAAAACAATATATACTGACACAGATTTTAAGTTCCACAGGTTTTAAAAACCGATAATATAAACGCTAAAGAATATTTGCTTGTTGATTTCCAAATCTTGGTTTGATGGTTCATAATCGTGACTTGTAGCATCTGTATTTCAAGTTTCGAAGCTGCTAGTGAAGGGGGACCAAATCTGCGGAGGGGAGACCGAATCCGTCCCAAGGGGACTTGGTCCGGGGGGACTAAATCCACTAGCAGATTTGGTCTGGGGGAACCAAATCCGCAGGGGACTAAATCTGCTGTGATACTGGTTTAAACAATGCCACAAACTTGTTAACTAATCTATTACTTTTCGAGATACCAGAGCAAGACCTTGAAATTTCAACAGTTCTCAGCTCAACTCAATTGTTTCTCTAAGCTGTATCAGAAATCATAAACACACTATGTTATTACCACCAGTTTAATGAACCCTGTGATTGCATGGGCTGTTAAGTTAAAATGGGTTTTCACTAGATATTTTCAAAGGGTCCCAAGGGGCTCCTTGTATCTTAAATTAGGGACTCCAAAACAAACAAGGGGTCCCACTTAGTACTACTGCCTGGTTAGCCCAGTTGGTAAGGCACCAGTCTGTCGTGCGGGAGGCCCGGGTAAAGATCTTAAAACAACTGTGAAGAAGGTGCTGCCTTTGCTCTAACACCTGCAAATGATTAGACCTTTGCTTCTTCTCAGAAAAGGATGTTAAACTGTAGGTCCCGGATGGCAGGCCTCGAAGGGGACTTTGAGTCCTATTACCTATTCTCCAGTGACTACTTGAGTCAGAATGTTATAAACCAAACCAAACTAATGGACTTCTGTCCAATTTGCTGTCAACAAGCAACTTGGGAAAGTTCACCAATTAAGCAGATAATTTATAAACTTTCTTCTGTGATAAAGAACGGTACACCAAGCTCTGCTTAAACAAAGTCTCTTTAAATTTTCAAAATTATATCTTACAAAGGTAAGGTCATAGAATGTACATTTAACTTACAGTATCTCCTTACAATATTCTGCGTCTGAGCAATGCACAGCATTTCAATTTTTGCGTTCCAAAGTATTGTTTTGTGTAAAATGAGCAATTTTAAAATGCATTAGTAAAAACCCTGTCAAACATCTATAAAAAAAGAGAAAACCTTCATTTGTCGTAATGAACTAGAACAAATAAATTCATGGTTGATTTAAATCTTTCCAGAGTGGGTGAGCTCTAACAATGTAGAATTTTAGAAGCCAGATTAACGCAGCTACAAACTAGGAATGTAAACAGTGTCTACAAAGGGACAAAAGAGCGTTCGTTTTTTAGTTACATTTGAGCAAATATTTTCATTGCAAAGCCACGTTCAATATATGATTATAAGTATATTCTTTTGTCTGCGGTAAATAGTGTTTGATCTCTGTATTCTTGACGTGAATTAAACAATTTTAGAATTAAAATATCTTATGGTTGATTTCGTAATCCGACAAACCTAGCTCAAGATAATTTATACTTCGTAATGTTTCTGTCACGTCGTGCTATAATCAGATACATAGTGATTTACTTTTTAAAATTTCCATAGTCCTGCTGGGGAAATTTTTGGATCTTGCATAACCTGGTACGTGTAGCTTCAGAAATCAAATGTAGTACATTCAAGGAAATTTAACAAAAAGTGAATTCGAACCAACTGAAGAAAACTTATTAACTGCAATGCAACTTACATATCAAAGCTAAAAGAAAGAGAAGTCAACACTATGACTTACCATATAAAACAACAGCCGGCCTATTTTTCACTAAGTGATAAGTTCAAGTGAGTGCAGTGATGTGGCCACAGGCCGGACATACGGAAAACTGAGTTCCACTCTAGCTAAATTAGGAGCTTCTACCCATATATGTCTAGTGACCGGAAGTCCAAAACTAACCAAAGCGACTATACCATATATGGTTAAGATACCCTTTTAAAGAAACTGTGCCGGCGTCTCGGATTTCGAAGATACGATATTTTGTTTGTGGGAAAATCGGGGATTTCTTTCGTGAAAAGTTTTGCACTTCCTTTGGTTTTACATGACCAGAGTTTCTTAAGCTTGCAGCCCATCTTTGTCGTCTTAGAAGTTGAAAAATGTCATTGGAAGATCCATTTTTTGTCGTCAAAGAGTGAGTATATTTTACGTTTTCCCCTATTAGTTTTACTCGCACTGCTCGGTGATGTGCCTTGACTTCCTTCTTAATTTTCGTATCAACGCTTTGGGTACAATGTTAATGTAGTCATTTGCGATATATGAAAAAAATATATGTTTTTGGACAAGATATGTGTTTGAGCTATAAATTGAACTTGAGGTAAATCTAATTTAATGGAGTCGAGGGAAAAGAGAAACGAAGAGTAAAATTTTTGGCTGCGACTCAAAAAGCTTCAATATATAAATTTCAGAGTTCAATACTAGTTCCTTTAAAAGCGAAGATTATCTTATTGTGCCTTCATAATCAGTATCTACAAAGTCACATTACAATGCAGAGATAGCCGGAACTTTATTTCGTCTATGTTCTTTCGATCACTCTTTTCAAGTTAACAATGTTGGGTAATATTTCTCTCACAATCAGTTTAAGATATATAGATATTCTCGAATTTTTGTGTTAAAGTAAAATTTGATTTCAAATTTGAGGTATATAGACCAACTTCCAAGATTCTTAACATGGTTGTGACACATCAAGAAATTTTCAAACCTTAACTACTAATATACTTGATAAGGACTTAATTTCAGACAAGTATTCCCCAAATCAATGGATGCCATTTATTGTGTGATGAGATTGGTTGCCATAGTTCAAAACACCTTTAGTTAGTAGAAATCAGTTAGTATAAAATCATGTACAATGCTGCAATCTGATTGGCTAACCTATTAGCTGTCAATTGAGCGATAGACCATGAGTTGCAAAACTGCCGTTGTTTTTAAACAAAAAACAATAGCAGATACTTCAAACACTTGCTCGAATCATCAGTTTAGATTTGAAATAGTATGCTAGTTGGTTATCACTAAGGCAACATTAGCAAAACAAAATATTAATTTAAAAAACTAATACCACAAAAAAAATTGATTGCCAATGACAACCTAGTTGGCTGGCTCATTTTTTTTACAGGACTAACACTAATTACTGTTAGATGAGTCAGCAAAAAGACAAGTAATATATCGTCTGTGGTATAATTTCCTTTCTACATAGTCAAATTATTTGAATGGTTTCAAACTACAGTGAATAAAAATCAGTTAAAGTGTGGGCACTTTACCTTATTTACTGTAGTTTGAAACCCATAATCTTTCTTTTATTGTTTTCTTATCTTAGAAAAGTTAACTTGTACAAATACTAATTATGTATATTTCAAAATGAATAGTTCCAAAGAAAAATTTTGATTTGAACAAAGCTCAAATGTTTACCAGTCTTTAAAAACAAATGTTGAGTCAAGGTCTCCTCTAATTGAGCCTCTCATCCTTATAATCAGTGCCAAGGGTTGACCAAATAAATGTTGAATTAAAAGTTTGTAAGATACCTAATCAGATTTTGTTCAAACCAAAAAAAAATTGGCGATGTTCAGTTTAGAGTATATGACTTTGTACTTTTAAAACAGATAAAAAAAGAAAAAGTTAAAGGTTTTGGGCACTTTAAAAATGCACATTAGCTAACGTGGATTTTTTTTTTTACTAAATTATTTTTATAGTGAAGTTCAAAAGGCAGTGAGCAACACCAATACACTATATAAAAGATGGCAGGAGCTCCTAAACAATACACTCACAGCTGGAAAAGATGAGTATAACTGGACAGCAAATGAACTTCGGAGTAATCTCAGAAGTATTGAGTGGGATCTAGAGGATTTGGATGAAACAATTGGTGTTGTTGAGGCAAACCCTCGTAAATTTAACATTAGTATGTCAGAAGTAAATGAAAGAAAAGCATTTGTAAAACAAACAAGGGATACAGTTAATAACATCAAAGAACACATGGCTAGTCCATCTGCAAAGTCCAAACTAGAAAATTCTAGTAGAGAGGTAAGTTTATGTAATTATAAAAATTGATACATCCAAGATATACACTCACTGACAGGTAATTCTGCATAGCATTCTTGTGCTGAAACAAAACTTTTGTTAAGTCTATGTCCATATCATCATATTATAAATGCCAAGCAATTTATTATGATCAGATCCATGGTTTGAATTTCTTGCGTGCTGCCATTTTGAAATGTGGCATGTTTTAGTTGCTGATATGGTGCCTGACCTCCTCTCATTTATTGCTAGTGTTTATTTAGAGTGGAGACTGGAATGCCACCATAACATATCACATTTCAAAATGGCAGCATGCGGGAAGTTTAATACGAGCATGTCTCATCACCTGCCTAAAGAGCATGAGGCGTGTGATTAATTTTTTGTTTGTGGTAACTTTGCACAGCCATTTTATTAAGAATTCATATGGATGTATGTGCATAAGATAAGAGAAATATTGCACAAAATCTGTGTGGATCATAAAGGTGCTAAATAAATGTAATTTTGTTTATTATCGCTATTGGAATGTCTCTGTTTTCTTCAAAGATCACGATACAATTTCGTTCATTGATAGGCCTGTTAATATGCACAAAATTATCAACTTTGAGCTGCTGATATTGACACCAACTTAACAAAAGTTTCTTTGAGACCAATAACATTGTACAGCTAAGAATCCCTTTAAATGCCTATAACATGAAATCTTTTGTGATCTCAGCAGATAGACCTTTTTAAATGAGGAACAGCAGTGAAAAAACTTTGTCAAAGTCTGTTATGGTTCTCGAGAAATTATTGTTTAATGTTTTCAACTGATGACGTCTGTTGTTGGACAGGCAGTTTTTCAATGTTTTGAAATCTGTCGCCAATCCATAACCTTTGGGTGAATTTAAGCCAAACTTGAAAGATGTATGTTTTGATGATGTATCTTGAGGTATTCTTCAGAATAGTCACTAATTTTCACCCAAAGTTTAAGAATTTGCAGCAGATTTTTTAAAAAATTGAAAATTTGCCTGTCCAATAACTGACCTCATCTGTTGAAAACAACATTTGATTTTCTTGAGAACCATAATTTTATATTACATAAGGTTAGAAGGTTCAAGCGAGTATTTATTAATAGATGTCTTTTTTTTTAATTAATGTGATATACTTATATAATATATTTTGTATTAAATGCTATAATTTAAGCTTAAGGCCCGTTTAAACAGATGCAACATTGATGGACACAACATGTTGGGCAGTGTTGGATAGTGTTGGGAGCACAAGTGTTCAAACAGAGCCAACATCATCTATAATGTTGGATCGTTACAGGGGGCCACATTTTGTTTTTTGTTTTCCTCCAAAAGCAGCAGAAATTAAAAATTCCTATCATAAATTAAGATTTAGGATTACGGCTAGAATAAAAACATTTATTGCTTTAATGTCTTCTTTTCTACTAATTATACAACGCAATGTTAAACTGCTAGCGAAAAATAACTCTAAACAACTCTTTCATTTTGAAATCAAGCTGCATGCAGTTCAAGCAAAATAATCCTCAACATTGCTGCGAAAATAATACTTAGTCTTTAAAAATTACACACGATGGCTACACTTTACCACATCGGCTGATAAAAAATATCCTACAATGGAAAAAATGTGTTTCCTTGCAAATACTCAATCATGACAAATTTAAATGGTGGTTCAAAAGTGGTTAGTTTACACGAATGCTGTGCCTTCTTGGATCACAATGATGTATGCGGTAAAGACTGGGTACTGGTAAACGTACACAAGTGCGCATGCTCATGGAAAATGTTGGCCGATGTTGGATGAAAAGTTTGACAGAAATCAAACTTCAACCATCATTGCCCAACACGTCCCAACATGGTGTTCAAACGGGGACAACATGTTGTGCCCAACAATGTTGGGTGATGTTGTCCAAACATGTTGCATCTGTTTAAATAGGCCTTGACACATTTGTTTGTGGGTGTGTTTTATACAATAAAGATCTATTGTTATTGTTGCTGGCCTAACCAGACTTTGGCAAAAAATTTCACCGCAGTTCTTCTATTAGAAAGGTCTATTCTTTGAACTAACAAAGTATTTCATGTCATAGGCGCTTTTAATTGTTAATTTTATTAATAAATTAAGATCGATGTATATGCTTTGTGTATGACTTTGATGCAGTTACAGTATTTTGTCCAATATTTAACAATTATTCACAGAAGTGGAGGTGAATGATGGTGGATATTTGCCAAGCTGCAAAGCGGCAAGGTAAATATCCAACACTTCCACCGATGCTGAGGTGAATAATTGTTAAATATTGGACAAAATACTGTAACTGCATCAAAGTCACACTATCAAGTAGAAGTCATATGGCAATTATAAGTCAGGAATGGTTGATTTGCTTACCATTAAATACTGACAAACCAAATTTCGTTGCCAATTTTGTGTTTTGGGGGACACCTTCATCATTTACTGAGATTATTTCCTTTTTGGTAGCCAAAGCGAAACGGGAAGCCATTTTTTTTCCGTCTCTTTCGCTGCTCAGAGGTAAATAGCACTGGATATTTTACCTCCGAGCAATATGAGTTAACCTATCAAAACGTGCGAAAATGGATATTCACTTGTGTGGTAAATACTAAGTTCATTTATCACTACTTTAAGAATTATATTATAGTCTAAAAATTTTAGTCTTTTCAAATTTCAACTCTGGGAAAAGCTGATAGTATATTAAAAGTCCTAGCAAGAGTTCTTTATAATTTTTATTAATTACTTGACATAATTATTAGTTTTGTTAATAACGCATAGGCCTTGTTGGGAAGGAGAGGCAACAAGCCACAAGACAGATATTCCAGACTTGATCAGGAAATTGAAAGATCAAATCAAGCTTTCATTGAAGATACTGAACAGCAGCAGCAAGTAAGTAAAATTTTCCTCAGTTTGTACATTAAAGGCACACTGCACGCTTCTTGGAGTATGCACACAGAGCTCGCTAACTTTGAAAAAATTAGTTAACAAAATCAAAAATTCCAATATGGCATCACAAAATTGTATTGTGCTTTTTTAGTTCAATGAATTTATTTGCATATTCATAAATGGAGTGCAATGAAGTGGGAAGTAAAAATCATGAGAATCGTCTTCCACTGCTCAATTTTCAAGCATAGATGCTGTGCCTTCCATAATGGAACTGTACTCCTCGCTTTCTGCCATATTGCTAGCAAGCATCTTGTGTGTCATCATTTGAATGAAAATTAATTGATCAGTGGTTATTTTTTTTTGTTCTGGATGCTAAAATTTATTTTCAAAGCATCTAGTAAATGGACACTAAGTAAAATTAGAAAACGGAGAAAAATTGTTTATTAAAAACTGTCTATTAAAAACTCACAAAACTTAAATCCTTTGATTTTTGCTATCATCTTTAATTTCAAGGTACTGGTATGTCCCAAAAAATCATAGCATACATTAACTGTCAGTCACACAAACATGTGGAGACCAACTCCCTAAGAAAATGTTGTTTATTTACTGATAATTGCCATTTAGTCAGTCTGAGGTTGACTAAAATATAGCAGATGAAAGAGATGATGTGTATACATAAATGAATCTGGTGAAGGGTGTGGTGGAATGTAACAATAAGAAAGGTGTATAAGCCAGTTGCAGAAAGAGTTTTTGGAATGAGCCAATCACAGCTAGAGCTATTAAAATCATGGTGACATTTATTTATTGTTTTTCAGTGCCCCTCAAGGGTACTTACCTTAAATGCTCTAATAAGACCCCCATCTCTAATAACCCCTATCTCAATTCCTAGTAAACCTTCTGTCTAGAGCTTCAAATTTTAAGTAAGTTGTGATGCAGCTGGCCACACCTGTGGTGTTCTGTGAACCTTTACTGTAGTTTTTATTCGATTGTTGATTATGGTATTTTTAATCCCATTACTAGCTGATGATGAGAGCTCAGGATGAACAACTTGAGATGGTTGGGCAAAGTGTTGGAGTCCTAAGGAATATGGGTCACAGAATCGGTGATGAGATTGATGAACAGAACTTGTAAGTCAGCAAGGTTTTATAATTAAACTCTTCAATCAACTAGTTCATTTTTCAGATATTATGAAAATAATTGATTAAAATAGTTAGAACATACAATGGCGCAGTGGCTGGGCAATTTGCATGTTCAACTGGTAATCCTAAGGCCACAAGTTCAAGTCAGTCAGACCACTGTGTTGTGTCCTTGAGCAAAACCTTCCCCAGCTGACTCAGCTGTATAAATGTACCAGCTTCTGCTGGGGGCTATAACCTGCAATGGATTAGTGTTCAATCTAGGGAGAGACAAAATTACTTTTATTGTATGATTAATTAAATAAAATATTATTAATTTTAATTCTAGATTTATAATTTTTAGTAAACACAAGAATTCTATATTTTAGACATGTTTTCAATGATGTGCATTTGTTGTAAACCATAATAATGATCAGCGTTGACTCAGCCTCAAGGCTGCAGTGTGTCATACATGGTAACTGAAGTACATGTTTCAGGGCTCGAAATAATGGCCGATATGTGTTTTTGGCTCGAAAAATCTAACCCATCTCATCTAGATGCAATGAAGACTACATTCAGCACTGATTAGCACTTACAACTGACTGACTGGGGAATTTTGCAACTGTCTCAACCAAAAGTCCATCTAGTTTGATATCATTTTTTTGGGAACATGATAAGATTAAATAATTTCTATTATGATTATCAATGTCTCAAATTTGAATTTCCTTTTAAAACACAAATGACTGGACAACATGTCCGGTCATCCACAGATTTGTCCAGACAATGCTCAATTCTGACCGGACATTGTCTGTTGACCGGCAGTTATTTCAAGCCCTGATATTTCATTGTAATGACCAGTGGCCTCACTCGAATAGATGTGTAAGTTGTAATGATCTAACTTGTTGTCATTATGATTTAATACTGAGCATGTTTGGGTTTTTTTTTCACTTAGACTACTAGACGATTTTGGGCATGAGTTAGAAATGGCAGACTCCAAACTCCAGCAAACAGTTCTGAAGGTGGAGAAAGTGCTACGGTTATCAGATGGTAAGTTCCTTTAAAAGTAAACTGATTGTAATATGCTTAAACTAAAAATCCTATTTAAAAAAACTGAGAGTTTTTTTCATATGCAGTAGTTGAAGAATCCTGTTTTATAATAGAAATAAATGGACATTTCAAAATTCTTTCTGCATTCTGATTGACTCACTGAATCTCAGTTATTAGCTCAGTTATACCCAATGACGAGGTATACGGAAATGCAGCTAAGCTGAAGCATTTGTGCAGGAGGCAAACAGTTTAAACATTTACTGTTTTAAGTTTGGAAGGTTTCAAAGGGCTTATTAAAATAGTTTAATTAAACATCTATTCTGCTTGCACTTGTTGGATATTAGATGATTTTAAGGTAGTGCACGCACCCTGAATAACTGTTAAATATTCCCAGAAGCAAACAGCCTTGAATTTAGCAACATAATATTAGACATATCTGAGGCTGAAGGGTAAACAAGCTGAAGTGGTCTTTAGTGCTAATTAAGCAGCACTTTTCTGGTTTTGGTTATGAGATATTGTAAGCACTCTTAGACTAATAAACCCCAAGCTTAAGGGGACTTATTTGTTCTTAGACCTTCAAGATTGGGGCTTAATAGAGAGGGGCCATTTATTAAAAACTGTTAATAGCCAAACACAGAAACACAACATGAAATCTGGATACCATGCAGATTTAATAGTAACTAGTAATTATGGGTTTCTTTTGCATTATAACCAGCACTGTTCAAAAACTGAAACAGATAAAAACATTGACAAAACTATATTTGTGACACAATACACCTCATTCGCTTTTATGTTAGGATTGGGGGCTCAGAGGGGGGCCTGTTTAGAATTTGAAGTTCTAGATGGGGGGAGCGTATTTTAGTGTTTATGGTATTTGAAACTTACAGAGTATATATTGCAACTTTTAATGTTCACTGTTGTTTTAATATGGCTATATATGCACAGTATAGTGTTAATTCTTCTTAACTATAGTTATAGCTAACACTTGCTAAATGAAATGATTTATTTCTTTTTCAGATAAAAGGCAAACCTGTGTCCTCATAACTTTGATTATTGTTATGGTTGTTGTAATAATTCTATTTATTGTCTTGTAAATAACCATAGGGGTACTTTCAAAAATAAAATCTTATTGTAAATAGTTCTGGGCAGAGAGGAATATGTTAAGTTTTATTATCAAACTAAGATTAATTTGTTTTGATTTACATCATATATGAATTGGAGCAATATTATATTATAATAGTGTTTACACCAACCGATACCATAGCAAATTACGCGATGTTGAGGGCTCAATTTTTTTGTCAAAACAAGAGCAAGAACTGCAAAACAGTGAATGGCGATAGCAGGGGAGGGACAGTTGTAGCCCCTCGAAAGTTAGCATAGTTTTGTTATTTTTATTAGAAATTTCGAGAAGAAAAACGATAAATGTATAAAAAAAAGACCCTAAGTTGGAAGTATTTACCAATAAAGATATAGACTACACTGGCAGTTGACAAAATTATTGCTCATTGTTCAGCATTATAAACATATAATGAATGTGGGAAACTGTGTACTTAAAGTTTGTTTGCTTGTCATTGATTAGAGTAAAATTGGCAGTCAGACCTTAATTTAGGAAAACAAATTAACTGTTTCAAGTACACTAGGTTTTTTATATCAGTCTGAGAGTAAAATAGCCTTCACTGCAGATGCACTTCTTCAATTAGGGACCTTAAGCAATGTGAATGGCAACATCGGCAGTGATGGTTTTATAAGAAACTTCTTGCTTGCTCTTTTCAATTATGCTTTGCCTTTTCATTTGTCCAAGTTTGTTCAAATTATGAATAGAAAAAGATTACAGTTTCCTTATCTTCTTAAAGGTAAACAACTTGGCACAAAGCTCAGACTTCTTTCTGTATAACCATTAATAGGTGGTATCGTCAAGTTGTATAGTCAATTAAATGGATGAAATGGGCACCTGTTGTGTTGGTTACAGAAAATACCACACTTTAAATGTGAGATTTTTATGAAACACAATTTATCACAAAGTCTTGTGGCAAAATCATGAGACTTGAGAGAACTGATTCAAGTAGTTCAGTTATTCTGAAAAATGGCCATACATTACCAATTGAAAATAAAAGTTTAAGAAACGGTAATTCTATTTGCTTCAAAGACCAATGAAATCTGCTGCTTTGATACCACAATTATAAAACCAGTGTGACAGAAAATTTAATTAAAGGCTCCATTTGAGATAATTTATTGCAACATATTTTTTATAGGGGCTGGAACTAGGGTACATCATTCCGTGAATCATCTGTATGTGGCAACCCTTACAGTTTAAAGTAACAGTTACCTGGCATTTCCCACACATTGATGTGATTATTAATCATACATGTATGTTGATAGCTCAACAGTGGTACCAAAAAATGGATTTAAAACCTATTCATATTCAGATCAGCAATATAAGTGTTAATTAAATTAGATAGATTAGGGCACAAAATCTAGCTAGAAAGTTTCGTTCAAGAATCATTAAACATCTACTGATCTAGTGTTATTGTTAGTTATCATAGGGTTACTGTCTGGAATGTATTTAGCAACTGTTTGAAAAGTCAAAATAAAGATTTATTATAATAAATGGCAACAGTTGTAATTTAGTATACTGTTATATTTAAATCAAAAACTTTGTATCTGATGTTTATAAAATCAGTTTACTGGGCCTCTTCAAGTTGAGTCGTACCTCACCATAAAAAATATGTGGTAACCCCCACCAAAAGAAAGGCCATCTCCTTGTAACAAAATATTAATTTTATGACTTGCAAACAGTACAAGCTGAACAAAGTAGACCCCAGAATCATTTTAACAGTTGCTTTTTTAAGACATCCCTAACTGCATAGTTTTTGCAGTTACAGATGTTTCAAAGTCATTTTTTCTTTTATTTGTGCCACCATAATGGTATATCAAGGTGAGATGCTTGTAACCTGATACATCATTTTCAGTTGGGGAAAAAATTGACTTTGAGTCTTTCTGTTCAGTTGAAGTCTTTCACAGGATTCATACGGGTGATAGAAAACCTGGAAAGTCATGGAATTTTAGAATATCATTTTCCAGGCCTGGAGTCTTGGAATTTTTATTGGGGTCATGGAAAATTGGCAGAAATTAGATTGGTGACGTATAGAAAAAAATATAACCAATCCATATATTTGCACAAAATTACATGCCTTGTTTGCTGAATAATCAATGCTTTTACCACAGAGATAGACTCGCTGAGATGTAGTGTGGTAAAACCATGAGAGTTAAATCATATTAATTCCTAGAGTTAAACTTCATGGTAATTGCTATTATGTCTCAAAATAAACATCCCTTCCTTCACCATGTTTAGTTTGCATTATGCTAGGAAAAGGGAAAAATGAAAGTAATTTTGGTGTGTTGAGGGAAAAAATAACAATTCTAGATCATGGAAAATCAAGAAAAGCCATGGAAAAAGTCACAGAATTTCAGCAAAATGAGTAAACCCTGTAAAACCCTGTTAAACTTTATCAGTTTAACAATATAATGGTACCTGCATTTGAAGAAAACCAAATAACTGAACCACAGCAGTCTCTCAATAGGCCTTATGCATGTATATGTCAAACTAGTCTATTTCACCCCCACACCTCGTATTCAAGAAATGGGTGCGAGCATTTTGCATGTGCAAACCATGTTCACAAAGGAATTCTTTTCATCTGTGGATGCTCTGGGATTTGATTTATGAAAATATTCACACTTTGGTGATGCGGAAGTAAGGCTTGGGGGTGTTTAACATGTATAAAGCCTGTTTTAGGAGCCAGGTGTAACAAAAACACATTGATCCTGGGCTCAAACTTGCCACCTATGGGTGGCTTATGCTACCAATAAAAGGCTGGCTACAGGATATTCAAAACTTGTAACCAGCTGGCTACTACAAGATATTGTAGAATCTTTGCGACTGACTAAGAGTTGTTTTTATTAAAAAGATAACCTGACAAATGAATGAAGCTTATCTGCTTTCTTCGACAAACAAATCTTGAAACAAATATAATTATTCTTGTGCATATGGCTACAGACAATATATAATTATGGCTAAAACTACTAAATGTTGGCCCCTGTGATCACAACTTGCAATACTGGAGTTGATATATTTGACCCAAATAATTCATTTTAAGTCTAACGAGGCCCTATTCAATCTTTGATCTTGCTTGTTTTCATAGTTGTGATTATCACATGAGAATGTAAGATTGAATAGCACTAGGTGCAGCTATGTGTGACATGCAGAGTACAGGGTTCACTCTGAGAGCAAGGAAAAAAACTCCAAGACTTTTCCATGACCAAATGCCATTTCCCATGACTGAGAAATATCAAGACACCGAAGAACCCACTTTAACCAAAAAGTTACTCACTCCTTAATTCAACTTTACATGCCAACTACACTTTCTGGACACTAACAGTGTAACGTTCTTGATTTTAGGGCAAACACTAAAAAAAATAAACAAATTTGTCAGTTCAAAACGAATTCATCACAGAGTTAATTTTAAGAGTATGCGTTTTCTCGAACAAAACCACTACCAATAATAAAATTCCAGGACTTTTCCATGACCTTGGCCATTTTTAATGCATTTTCAAATTCCATGATTTTTCACGACCATGTAAACCCTGAATTAGTGTTTCGCAAAACTGAAAGCGAGACACATCAACTCAAATATGTACTATTCACAATTTCCATACCATTAGCAAGTAGGAAATTTCGGTAAAAAACATGAAAGAATACTGAAATAGATACAACAGAAAATTCAACTTTAATGTCAAGTAGTAGGTTATGTCAACGGGTGTTACGATTTTGGCTCCGAAATATATATATATATATGCCAGTATTTCAAGTTCACATGCATACATAAGTACAAGAAAAAACTTTTTTTCTATACTTTAACCCCTTCAATTCAGTTTCGAGGTTTAAATATTTATTTACAAAATTCATACAGATACATGAAGAGTTGCAAGCATACGAGTTCATAGAATTATTAAGCACACAAAATTAGAAGTTTTTCAAGTATGCATCAAAACTTGAATATATACATTCTGCAAATGATCAAAAGATAGAAATACATTTTGTACGACGCTGGTGATAACACAGAGGACAGTCTTGTGAATTAAAAGTGTTGAGGAAGTTCACATGCGACAAAACACGACCAAGTGAGAGACCAAAAACTGTCACACCGCGAGTTGCGCCAGTCACTCTTCAAGTACGACAATAAACTAGGAATTGTTCATCTTCTGTAATATCAGCCAGTATTTTATCCACCAAAGCCGTATAGAGTGCGACCTTGTCTCTTTAACGCATATACAACATCCATAGCTGTGACAGTTTTACGTTTGGCATGCTCCGTGTATGTGACAGCGTCACGAATAACATTTTCAAGAAAGACTTTCAACACGCCTCGCGTTTCTTCATAAATCAGTCCAGAAATTCTCTTCACTCCACCACGACGCGCTAACCTCCTGATAGCTGGCTTAGTAATACCTTGAATGTTATCTCGTAAAATTTTCCTGTGTCGCTTCGCACCTCCCTTTCCAAGACCTTTACCGCCTTTGCCGCGTCCTGACATATTTCGCTCAAGTGTTCAACTACTTTCTTTCCTGTCTCTGGCATAGAATGACTGATCGTTACGTTTTCGCATCAAAATTTTGTAAGCCTGAGCGGACCTCTTAGGAAACGTAAAATTTGGGGCAAAATCCAATTGGTTTTTTCCCGGGAAATATTAACCAATCGCTTGTCTGATATAATCTCAAATGACCAATCACAGTTTAGTTTCATCTCACTCTCGATCCGACACTGCAGCTAAGCTTTCGTGTCCAAAATTTCTCTTGGTATTTGTTGCACGTTTTGTCACAAAACTCAATATTGGTTTTGTGTTTTCTAACAGAAAACTTATGGTTACTTTAGGAGATATCAAGGACGCTTAATTTACAATGTTTTAACCGAAATTAAGTTGGTTTTTGCAGTATTAAACCACAAGTTTTTTTCGATCCGGTTTGTTCTCAAAATTCTTTTTCGCTCGATATCTCAACTCGTGCAGTTTTCTGCCATCTAATCACGCACAAGGTAAAAAAAAAATCAAGTTATCAAAGTTGTTTCGTATAAAAAAAACAAAAAAATTGAATACAAAGGTTTAAATGCAAAGCATCACGAATTACCGTCTATGATATACGGCAGGTCGCGTGATGTCTGATGATAGCGATGACGACATTAAAAGATACCTAACATTTATTTGAGAACTGCAAATTGTTTTTTTTTTGTATGTGTACGTGTGTTATATTAATTAATGATTTTACCAAATGGATATTTGCTGTGTGGTGTAGTGCAGGGAACCTAGACTGCCTACACCT